>CAUYUJ010015242.1:116706-224206 GCA_963575745.1 Prorocentrum cordatum
CTCCTCACCACTCTCCTTGCATTCGAAGACGCCCTGACCCGAGTCGATGCAAACCGAGCTTTTTAGGATCCTGCACGCGAGCGCGGGTCAGCGCCGCCCTGGCTCTGCAGGATCCTGCAAGATCCGGCGCTCTGGCTGATCCCCGTTTGCGCTGACCCCCGTCTCAAGGCTCCCGATCATCCTCCGAAGCCTCCCGCCGGCAGGGGGCGCGCTCGCCGCACAGCGCCGAGACCCGCTGCAGCGCCGCCAGGCTGCCCGCGTGGCCGACAAAGGATCTCTCGGCCATCACGGACACGCCCTCGGCCACCTTGAGGGCCGGAGATGACGGGAGCTGGCGACGACGGTGACGGAGACAACGGAGGAAGAGCGACGATGGCGTTCTTGATGATGGCGCTCACTCGGCGGCGAACAAGGGAGGGAAGTGAGAAGGAGGAGGACTTCTCAGAAGGCGGCGGGGTTTCCGAGGCCCTTCTGCCTTCTGACAAGTTCTCTGGGGAGGGCTCAAGAAACTTCTCAGAAGACCAGAAGGACTTCGGAGCCTTCCGAGGAGGCCAGCCCCTTCTCATTGACCCCCCGGGCTGGCCGCCGATTCACGGCGACGGCGTTCGTAAGCATCTTAAGCAACAATCATAGTGTGGTCGCTGCGCTTGTTCTGGGGCGTCCACAGGCGCCGCGGCCGGTGCCACCCCTCCAACGCTAGGCGACCGAGAGCTAAAGAGGCACCGCGCGGGGTTTTGCCTGGGGGGCCCAGCGCCGATCCGAGAAATCCGCGCGGAGCTCCGATTTTTGCAGTTTTCCCCCGAGCCGTGCTTGCACTTAGGGTTTCTTACCTGTTTTACTAGGGAATTGAGCTGGTAACCCGAGGATATGTTGTGTGGCCGCCCCACAGAGCTCACACCGTACAGTGCGCATCCCGTAGATTGCACCACGAAGCTTGCCCCACATAGTTTGTACCGTACAGCTTGCACCAGATCCCTTACACCACGCAGCTTGCACCACGCAGACTGCAACACATAACTTACACCACATTGATTACACACCATAGCTTAAACATCTAGAATGCAACCATTTAAATATATCCCGAAAAAGTGCTTGCACTTAGGGGTTAGTACTTCATGTCTTTCAATATTTGGTAAGAAATGCAGGTTTTCGCTACGATGTGGGCCCGTGCCGCCTAAAGGGTACCTCGTCGGCGCCCCGCGCTTGGGCGGTGTGCCGGAGTTGCGCCGCGTTCCGGGCCGTGCCACCTTTGGGGCGCCTCGGTGGGCGCACCGCGCTTGGGTGCTGTGCCGAGGTTGCGCCGCGTTGCCGCCCGTGCCGCCTCGTGGGCGCCTCGTGAGCGCCCCGCGCTTAGGGGGCTGTGCCGAGGTTGCTCCGCGTTGCCGCCCGTGCCGTCGTCCTGTGGGCGCCCCAACTACTTACACCGCACAGCTTGCGCAACACAATTCACGTCACGTGGCGTACATCCCCACGGCTTTCACCTCGCGCTCATGCCGAACAGCTTACACAACACAGCTTAACGTTGCACCGCATAGCTTCCAACTCCACAGTGCGACAACGGACTGCTTGAGGTCCCCGCTGGCCAACAGCTCTTGCTTGAGCAAGCGGGCCCAGCCTCTGGCCACCAGCCCCCTCGCTCACCGAGTGTGCAGCGGCGCCCTACTATGCAACACGTGCCAGTCGCTTCTCAACTGTCTACAGATGTCGCACTCCCCGCCGCCAGAGAGCCGTGAGCGTGGAGGACTGGATCTTGGGACTCACTGTCTGGACGGATGAAAGCTCACAACTTGTGCGCTCCTATTGGCCGCCGCTATCGGACTTCATGGCGTCCCCTGCCATCCGGCAGAAGCTGCGGCAACGACTCGGATGCCGCAGTCGTCCGTGCTGGCAGGACGTCCCAGTGGCTACAAAAGGAGGCAACACTGAGGAGCATGGAGACGTGACATCCACTGGCTGACCGATCTGGGTCCCCACACGTCGCGCACCGCGCCCCGCGATGCGCGACGCGAGACTGTCTTCGCGCCCTCGCGCCCAGAAAGGAGGAGGAGGACGAGGAGGAGGAAAAGGAGGAGGTGGAGGAGGGAGGAGGAGAAGGAGGAGGAGGAGGAGGGAGGAGGAGGGAGGAGGAGGACGAGGAGGAGGAGGAGGAGGAGGAGGAGGGTCGCCCAGGCCGCGACGCACGAAGCGAAGCTATACCTCCGCGCTCCTGGGGGGTGCCTTCGACCACTCCCGGGCGTCGGGGCCCAGTGGGCGGCCGCTCGAGCGTGCTGCCGCCAGCGGCGGAAGGGAAGCAGGTTGCCGTGAAGCCAGCACCAGTGCACGCCGCCTTCCTCCTCCTCCCTCCTCCTCTCCTCCTCCTCTCCTCCTCCTCCTCCCTCCTCCTCCTCCTCTCCCCTCCTCTCCTCCTCCGCCTCCTCCTCCTCCTCCTTCGCCTCCTCCTCCTCCACCTCCTCCACCGCCTTCAAATCCTCCAACTCCTCCAACTCCTCCAACTCGCGGGGCGGTGGTGAAGCCTGGCAGAGTCGCTGGCTTGGCAGCTGCGGGCCCAGATGCCCCTGCACCTCTACGGCCGTCGAGAGGTCCAGCACAAGTACCAGCCTTCACCACCGGGAGGCCCTGCCGCGGCCCGTCAGCTACATCACGTCTATGGTCCTGTCTCTACGTCCATGCCATCCATCTTGGGCCGTAG
This sequence comes from Prorocentrum cordatum, assembly GCA_963575745.1. NCBI lineage: Eukaryota > Dinophyceae > Prorocentrales > Prorocentraceae > Prorocentrum > Prorocentrum cordatum. The sequence goes on from CAUYUJ010015242.1 coordinate 119,396, forward strand.
CTGGGGCACCCTATCGGGCACGGAACGCGCGAGGGGTGCGTCAGTACGGTCCAGTCCGCTGTCTGCGTCCGTGCCCTCTGGGTCCTGATCGGGGCTTGATTTCGGGCAAGGTAACTTGTAAGGGGTACGCCAGAGCAGTCCAGCCCCTGTGAGCGTCCTAGCCAACTGGAGCCAAAGCTGGGCCTCCGTATGGAGCACGCAGCGTGTGAGGTGTGGTCTGAAAAAAGTATGGTGCCTGCATGTGTCTTTGACTACCAGGGTCGTAGCTGAAGCCCCCTATGGGGCACTAGTGCCCAAGTAGTGATGATGATGACGGCGACGGCACGTGATGGCAGAGAGAAGGCGAGGACGAAGAAGGACGGTAAGGGTGTGATGTGCGAGCGCTGTGAAACTGAGAACGAGGACCCAACGACTCCCAGTCGGTTCAGTGAATAGTGGCAAGTTCACCTGCTGCCTCATATGACTTCCTCCACCCATGTGCTCTAGAAGCACACCGACGAAAAAAAGCACGTCTGTGCCTCTCAACCAACGCTGATAGCATAGACGCTGGAGGAAGTAGGGATGGAAGGGTGAAAAGGAGGAAGGACAAGGGAGGAACACAAGTAAGACGGAACAAGATAACAGGAAAGGCATGAGGGATGAGGTGAGGAGGAGAAAAAATGGAGAGGAGAGAGGAAGACGGATAGAAGGAGAAAAAGAAGGAGGGAGGCATCAAGAGAGGGCGGAGAAGGATGAGGAATAGGTAGGATGATGAGGGGAAGAGGGAGGAAGAAGGAGGAGGAAGAAAATGATGAAGAATTCGCCGGCCCAACGGGCCAGAGGCGTGCTAAGATCTCTGGTAACAGGTTAACAGCATTTCTTGTTCGCGCGCGCGTGGCGGCCCCTGGGGACCCCTGGACGAAAAGTACCCCGGCCGATGCCAGGCTGACTCCCCCAGGGCGCTCCAGGAGCGCGCCAAGAGGGCGCCGGGACGCCCCCTACACGGCCCAAGAGGCCCCGAGTCGCCGAAAGATCGCTCCAAAATGCTCAAGATGGTCTCCAGATGACCCCAGAGGCCGCGAAAAAGCCCAGAGAGAGCCTCAAGAGGCTCTCCAAGAGGGCCCCAACAAGCAAAAATCGTCCCATTTCCTCCCGGAAACGTACATTTTTCGCATGCGCGACGTTCGGGGGTCCACAGCGTCCAGAACTGCCCCAGAGGCCTCCAACATCGTCCCCAGACGGCCCAACACGCCCCCAAGATGGGCCCAACAGAGCCCAGGAGGGCCCCAAGACGGCCGAAGAGGGCACCAAGACGGCCCAAGAGGCGCCCAAGAGGGCCCCGTAACGGCCCCAAGAGGGATCCAAGAAGAGGACCAGGAACCGAGAAGTTCAGCCTTCAGCCCCAAGTGGCCCCCAGGAGGCCCCAAGAGGCCCTCAAAAGGTCCCAAGGGGCCCACGAGGGGCACCCCAAGAAGCCCCAAGAGGCCCCAACACGGCCCCCAAGAGGCCTAAAAACTGCCTCCCAGAGGCCCCCGAGAGGTCAACCATGAGAGCCCAACCAACATCCATGAGGCCTCTGACAAACCACCCACCGCCTCCAAAAAATGGCAGCCGCCCAACGGCACCGCATTGACAACAACTCCCCACAAACGACAGCGGCGAGGTAACATGGGCCGGCAGAATGGGCTAAGCGGTTATTAATAATATGTTTCATAATAAGAATCATACTAATACGAATACTAATAATCAAAATACAAATAATCATAATAACAATCATAATAATAACGCTACTACTAATATGATTAAAAATACGAACAACAACAACAACAACAACAACAACAACAACAGCAACAACAACAACAACAACAGCAGCAACAACAACAACAACAGCAACAGCAACAACAACAACACACAACAACAAGGATGATAATGATAATGACTACATTCATACTGAACATGAAAATGCTAATGCGAATCATCGTACTAATAATCATAAAAACAACGACGACAACAATCACAACAACAACAACAACCACAACAACAACAGCAGCAGCAACAACAACAATAACAACAACAACAACAACAACAACAACAACAACAACAACAACAACAACAACAACGACGGCAATAAGAAGAAGACGAATAAGAATAATAATAAACTTAATAGTACCAATAAGATTAATATTCAGGATAAGCCAGAAAGAGAGGGATACGAAGGAGGGAGGGACGGAGGGAGGGAGGCAGGGAGGGAGGGAGGGGAGAAGATGAAGGATAGAAGATGAAGGATAGACGAAGGGGGGAGGACGAGCGAGCAGGAACAGGGAAGGGGAAGGAAGGAGGAGGGAGGGGGAGGGCGGAGGGAGGGAGGGAGGGAGGAGGGAGGGAGGAAGAGGTGGGGGAGCGGCATGGACAAAGAGTCGGGGGAAGCACGGAGGGACGGAAGAAGGGAGGGAGAACCCTGACATCCGCCCATCTGACCTTCTCAATCCGCGGCCCCGGAGCTCCTGGCCCCTTCCCTGGGAGCGGCTGTTCGTCCCGGAACACCTTTGATGGTCCCCGAGGCCCGATAAAACGGGCCCCAGGGGCCGGCCGGTATCGGGGAAACGCCCGCATCGACAAAACACTTTTTGTCGGCGGGGCGAGAGCGAACCTCTTCCGCTAAAAACTAGGCGGGCTACGCGCAGCTTTCATTAGGGAGACAGGGCGCAGGAAGGCGGGGCCTCACCGCATCGACAAAACACGCGTCGTCGGAAGTGCCGGGGAGTGCGGAGAAGCATGAGGGCGGCAAGGCTTCGGGCGGCGCAGAGGAAGCCCCCCCAGGCAGTCCCTACAGGGGGATTTTCGGTGAAAACTAGAAAGTACTTTAAAAAGTGTTCCAAAATGGTCACCAAATACTCGAAAAATAGTCCCCAGACTATTGTTTGACTATTTTTGAATATTCCCCCTGTAGAGAGACAGGCCCGACTCAAGCTTACGCTGTCTTCCCTTCGTCGAGAGGACGAGGAGCAAGGGGGGGCGAGGCGAGGTAAGCGCGCCATGTCGGTCGGGCGGGACTGGCCCCACGAGGGCGGCACGGCAGGGCCAGGGCCCTCAGGAGACGCGTTGTGAGCAGGAGTCGGAGTCGCTGGCGTCGTCGTGAAGAGGAGCGAGTCAAACGTTTTGAAGATGGGGGGGGGAGGAGGAGGAGGAGGAGGAGGAGGAGGAGGAGGAGGAGGAGGAGGAGGAGGAGGAGGAGGAGGAGGCACAGCGTCGGGCTGGGGAGGAGGAGAAGGAGGAGAAGGAGGAGGAAAAGGAGGAAAAGGAGGAGAAGAGGAGGAGAGGAGGAGGAGGAGGCGGAGGAGGAGAAGGCGGCAGAGCGCGCTCCGCACCTTGACCCGGAGGGCCGCGGACTCCGAGAGAGCCTCCGAGGCGAGCGGCGGCCGAGCGGCGCGCCGCAGGGCGGCCCTACGAAAAACCGCCGCGGAAGGGCACCGCGCGGAAAGGCAGGGCCTGCGGCGCGCGAGGTCGGCGCGCGGGGTCCGCCGCCCCGCCTGCGGCGGGCAGCTTTTTGCCGGCGTCTTCGTCGCTTTTGTCTGCGCTCGGGCTTCGAGGCCTGCGGGCGCTCTCGTCGGGGCTCGTCTGACCCGGGCCAGCCCAGGCCCGGGTCAGCCAGGCCTCGCAGAGTCCTGCAAGACCCTGCAGGATCCTGCACCCGAGCCCGGGCCCGTGCCGAGGATCCTGCAGGACCCTGCAGGACCCTGCACCCAAGCCCGGGCCAGTGCGACCCTGGCCCTGCAGGATCCTGCAAGATCGGGGGCTCTGGCGGACCCCCCGATCTCGGCGGCGCTCGTCGGCCTTCCGGCCTCGGGGCGCCTTGACCGCGGCCGCGCCCCGCCGAGAGCGCTCCGGGGGCGCCCGGGTGATCCCGAGCTGCCGCCGGGGGCCAGAGTGACGACCCCGAGAGCAAAGGGGGCTGCTGCGGGCAGGATGCGTACCCGTGTGCACGGCGTCTCGGATGTGTCTGGGGGTTCAGGACGGGGCAGGGGCCGCGTACCTGTACGACGCGGTGGCAGCAGCAGAGGGAGCACGTTGGACCCATGCTCGGCGGAATGTCTACCCATGGGTACGAGGCCCCCCCGAACTGCAAGAGTGCGAGGCGGAAACACGGAACGCAGAACGACAGTGAAGCAAAAAACAGAACACCCCACGACTGCGAAGCAGAACAACAAAGCACAGGAGGAGGAGGCGGTGAGAGGGGGAACAACCCGAGACGCAATCGATATGTAATGCTAGAGACGAGAGTTCTATCCGTATTCACGGCGTCTTGGATGTTGAATCGAGGGAGGTGATGTCTAAAGCCCGAGGCGCAGTGGATATGAATTGCTGGAGGCAAGGTTTTATCCATATCCGTTGCGTCTCGGGTTTCTGGGACAGGGAGTGCGAAAATCGTAAGCACAGTAGATACGTACGACCTTGCCCGCAGCTGCTGCCGAAGGCAAACAAAATTGCACGACCCGAACTATTTCGATGAGGGTGTCAGGCGGGGCGGAACGGATGCGGGGCCGTCCTTGCCAGGGCGTGGCTGCTGTCGATCTCGGCAGGGGTTGGGTTCGAGAGCTCGGGATACACACCACACGATACGTGCACAGGTCAAGGCACGCACACATGGCACGGTGGCGAGCAGTCGACGTCAACCACAGCGGTAGCGGATATGCGCGGCAGCGCAAGTGAACTTCCGCTCCATTGAGGAGAAGAAAAAACTGCACAAACATACAATTGTTGGAGGTCCGCGCAGATTTGTCGGATCGGCGCGGAGCGCCTTGTCCAAATTGAGGGCGGCCAACTAGGCTCAGCTTCGGGTTGCCTCTGGCAGACAGCTGACCTTGTTGAGGAAATAGTTCACGTCGAGGATCGCCTCGATCGGGTTCACCTTAACGCACAGCGCGCCTGCGCCGCCCATGGTGCGGTCGGCCGGCATCGCGGACCCGTCCACGTCGCGGCAGTCGACTATCATCGGCTCGTGGATGTCGATATTGTCGTCGAGGAAGAGCTGCTGGGTTCGGCGGCGAGCCCAGGGGGAAAGTGAGAAGGGGCGGGCCTCCTCAGAGGGCTCGGAAGTCCCCTGGCCTTCTGACAGGTTTTCTAAGCCTTCCCCGAGGACACAGAACTTCCCAGAAGGCCGGAGGGCTTCTGAGAAGCCCCGCCGCTTTCTAAGCAGCCTTCTGCTTCTCGCTTCTCCCTTTCGCTCGCCGCCGATGGGTGGGCGGCCCTGGTATCAGCGTCATCAGCTTGCCGAACTCGCCCACCTGCCGGTGGTACGTCCACCAGGCCCAGTCGTCCTTCCACGAGCGACGAACATGCCCAGCATTCGCCCCCCTCGACAGGTCTGGATCCCTCGACCGCCGCCGACGCTTGGCGCCAGTGCCCGACGTCTGGCGCCAGTGCGTGTCCGCGGGATCGCGGTCACACATGCAGACCGCGAGAGCAAGGATTTGGAAACGGCAGGTTCGCGTCGTGCCGACTTCGGCGTCGCTTGCTCACACCGCGGGGATCGTTCAACCTTGAACGATCAGCCGTTTCCGAAACGACAGATCGTTCAACATCAATCGATTCTGAGTCGCCAGCGGCGTTCAACGTGGAACGCCGGCGCTGGGGTCGGCGCCGATCAACACGACGCGAACCTACCGCATACGTGGAATCGCGGTTACACGTCCAGACCGCAAGGGCACGGATTTGCATCACTGATGGTAGCTTTAGATCGGGCATGTCCCCCTACAGGCGGATGTGAGAGAAAAAACAAAAAATGTCAAACAAAAAAATACTCCAAAATGGTCAAGCAATTATCGAAAAATCGCTCCCGGACTATGGTCTGACTTTTGGGGGATCTTCCTCCTGTAGAGGGACAGGCCCGACTTCAGGCTACACGTCCAGACCGCGAGAGCGCATGGATTTGCATCACTGATGGCAGCTGCGATCGTCGCCCATGACATCCTTGATGCCCGCGGTCCCCTCGGAGGCGAGGTGGTGGCACATCCACTCCTGGACGCCGGCGAACCCTTCCACGGTCTCGGCCCGCAGCACCTCCCTGACGAACCGGCGCCCGTCGCGCGTGTCCCCCTCGGGCCTCGGCTGCCCACCCTCCTCCTCGCGCCTCCTCCTCCTCCTCCTCCTCCTCCTCCTCCTCCTCCTCCCTCCTCCCTCCTCCTCCTCCTCCTCCTCTCTCCTCTCTCCTCCCTCTCTCTCCCTTTCGTTTTCCATTTCCTCCTCCCTTCCTCCTCCTCCTCCTCCTCCTCCTCTCCTCCTCCTCCTCCTCCCTCCTCCCTCCTCCGCCTCCACCTCCTCCTCCGCCTCCTCCTCCTCCTCCTCCTCCTCCTCCTCCTCCTCCACACCTCGCCACCCTCCTCCCACAACACCTAGTACGCCTGGAATCCTTTAAAGCACACCAAAGACATGTGAAGTAATCCATCTTATATGCTCCTCTCTCCTTCTTCCCTCCCACCCTTTCCCTCTGGGGAAAACAAAAAACGGATCCTCCTCTGAACCCTACCAGATGTACTCTCTAGGAGCCACCAAACCTCGGGTACCATCCAGACCACTCAAGCCTCTAGGCTGCAAAACCTCTTTCAGAGTTGGGGGGGGGCTGGTGGGCAGAGGTGGAGGAGGAGGGGTGCGGAGGTGGGTGGAGGAGGAAAAGGACGAGGAGGAGAAAGAGGAGGAGGAGGAGGAGAGCAGGAGACGGAGGAGGAGGAGGATAATCCGCATTGTCATGATATGTCATGGTTTGTGCACATTGGACGCAACTGCGACGGAATGCCCACATTCCAGCCCACAGGACAGCCCCAGCTGTGTCAACAAAAAAATATAACGCACATTGCCTTCATATTGTCGTGCGCCCTTGTCCGAGTCTCCACGTTCCCCCGCTGCGTCACAATCATCGTCATGTTCAGCAGCGGCATAATCTGAGAAGTCTCACCCACAAGGCCAACGGCATTTCCACCAGCCCTCTGGGCGACAGGTGGTCTAACGAGGGTTTCTTTCCTCTTCCACAACCGATATTCCTTTCGGGGAGGGAACCCTCCCCCTCCCCTCCCTGCGGCTGTGTGGTAGGGGTTGCGAGGTGTCCGAAGGTCGTTTTTCGGCCCCTGAAAGGGCCAATTGTTGCCACCCCGCACGAGGATCGTGGACTCCGAGGGGGGGACGACATCGAATACCCCCCCCCCTCTTTTGACCGACCGCTTCCAAGATGGCCCCAAGAGGCCCTCCAGGGTTCCCAAGGGGCTCCCAAGGGGCTTCCAAGGGGCTCCCAAGAGGGCCCAAGGATCGCCCAAAGAAGCCCCAAGAGGCCTCCAAGAGGCACCCGAAAGGCACCCAGGAGGCTCCTGAGAAGCCTCAGATAGCCCAAGACGCCCTCCAAGATGGCTCAAGATAGCCCAAGCTGGCTCAAGATGGTTCCCATGATGCTCCAAGAGGCTCCAACACCGCTCCAAGACGGCTCGATATGGCCACAAAGCCCCCCAGGAGGCCGCAAAGAGGCCAACATCCTTCAAAAGCCTCAAGAAAAATAATGAAGTTGGTCTTCTCGCCTTTTTGTTTTCGGTGGCCTTCCGAAGCCTCAACACGCCGTCCAGGCCGGCCCCCCTGGCTGTTTGACTATGCGTGTCTCTTCCTCTCTCCCCCGTCAGCTCTCATGGGCATCGTTCCTGGATGGGCTGGTGGGGATATGTTTTTGCTGGTACGCGGACTCGCGAAGCAGGTCGAAAGCCGGGCAAAGCTAGGGCGGGCCGCGCCGAAGCAACAGGCTGATGGTGATATTGTTTTTGGTCAGCGGCCTCGTGAAGCGGGTCAAAAGGCGTCCAAGGCTAGCCGGGCCACGACTAGGCAGCGGAAGCGGCAAGCGGAAAAGCAAGACAGGCGCAGCGCAACCGCAGGCGAGAGCGCCAGTGGCGAGTAAGGTCCGAGCGGGCCGCGCAAGAGCCGAATTGCCTAACGCCGACGGGCCGGCGACCTAAGCAGCACCTAAGCGGGCGGGCCGGCGTGAGGGGGGGGGCGGGCTGCAGCTGCCAGGAACCAGGCCCAGGAGCGCGCACATGCACGATTACCAACCAGGGTTGGAGCGCAGCCAAAATGGCGCGGGGGTGGTACCAGGATGTGGCCAGGATGACCACCACCAGTACACTGCATCAGCTACCAGGAGACCATACTGGCCATAAACTGGTGCATAGGGTGGCGCCACCAAAGTCGCACACCGAGACTCCTGAAGGGAGTACTGATCCTGCATACAACCGTCCACGGGGTGATCCCAGGCGGTCCAGCACTGATGGGGATATTTATCCCACCAGCCCTCTGGGCGTAGGTGGTCTAGAGCAGATCCTCTTCCACCCCTCCCTCTTCCCCCTTGGGGAGGGGTTTACCCCTCCCCCTACCCCCTCCCCTGGACCTGGACGGGGGGGGCCGCGGGTAGTTAGAGCGTCCCAGATGGCCCAAGACGGCTCCAAGAGCGCCTCAGAGAACCCAAGATGAGCTCCAAGATGGCTCAAGATAGCGCAAGATCGCTCGAGATGGCTCCTAAGATGGTTCCAAGAAGCCCAAAGACGGCCCCAAGATAACTCCAAGTGGCCAAACAGCTCCCCAAGGAGGCCCCGAAGAGGCCAAAATCGTCCCAAAACCTAAGGAAAATCAATGATTTTTGCTTTCTCGCCTTTTCGCTTCCGATGGCCATCCGAGGCCTGGAGATGGCTCCAAGATGGCCCAAGAGGGCCCCAAGAGAGCCCCAAAAGAGCCCCAAGACGGCCCCAAGAGCGCCCAAGAGCACTCCAAGAGCGTTCCAAGAGGGGTCCAAGAGGCGATTTTAGGGGCTTCCGAGGGGGGACGCTAATTCACCCCCCCTCTTGTTTGATCGATCTCCTCCAAGATGGCCCCAAGAAGCGCCCAGGAAGCCCCAAGAGGTCCCAAGATGGCCCCAAAATGGCCCCAAGAGGCCCCCAAGAGGCCCCCCGGAGGCCCCCAAGAGACCCCCAAGAGGCCCCAAGAGCCCCCCCAGATGCACCCAAGATGCTCCAAGAGGCCTCGGCGAGAATGCCTAATCATTGATTCTACACAGGTTTTAGCCACATGGAGGCCTCTTGGGGGGGGGCACGGATTAAGATGACTCCAAGAGCGTCTGGGAGAGCCCAAAATGACCTCCAAGATGGCTCAAGATATCCCAAGATGTCTCATAATGGCTTCCTCTGTGTGCTGCCCACTTCTCTGATCGAGGCAATTCCTCTGGGCATCGTTTCTGGATGGGCTGGTGGGGATTCGCGAAGCGACAACAATTTGGTCGCAGCCGCAGGCGATAGCGCAAGCGGCGAGTCGTAAGTCCGGGGCGCGGACCTACTAACTGATGGGGATACGCGAAACGTCAAGAATGTGTTCCACCGACCGCAACGTCTGCGGGCCATCTGCTTATGGAGGAGGCGGGGGAGGTTTGCAGTTACTGGGAGAGGAAGATATTATCCGTACGTGCCCTTCCTTGTGCAGGTTCCTTTTTCACAGCATCCGCCAACGGCATGCGTTCTGGCAAAGCCTGGCTAGTCTGTCGTGCATCAACTTCGGTGGGTTCACGGTCGGTCGGCCACGCTCGTGATCTACAAGAAGTCAGCGCTTCACAACGCGAGAGGGTCTAACGAGGCGATCGCTACTTCCGGCGACGTCTTTCAACGTCGCACTGCCCATGTTTTCATTCCAGCTCAAGGCCACTACCTGCTGCGCCCACACTCGCGTCTAGCTCGTTGGTGCATGGTGCTTCCAGCAGTGGTCTCACAATCCGAAGTGCCGAGGGCAAATGCAGGGCCCGTATCACATTTCATCTCTAGACAACCACGTGTGAACCCTAGCCGAGCAGGCCAGATGTCTGAGCAACCCGCTGGGGTTCAGACTTTGAAGGATATCTGCACACGAGCGAACCCCAGAGAGGGTGTCCCACGTGGTCGCAGAATTTCATCGTCTCACCTTCCCGTGGCGTGTCGACAGCAGACGGCCGCGTCGACATCGGCACTTCACCAACCACCGCATCAGTATGTGTGTTTTGCACTTCTCGGGGATACTCGTCCAGCGGCATCGCAGTTTCAGTTACCATGACAGTGCCATCATCCCGCGCGTGCACCCCCGACCATGCTGCTTGGGCAACCCCGTTGGCGAGCAGCCCGCCGCCTAGCCTCATCAACGATGGGAGGGACAGCGCGCCGCGCATCGGGAGGATTCGTGAGAGGACGAGAGGATGAGAGGGGAGGATTTAGGAGCATCTACAAGCGCGCCATCGGTGGGAGCTAACACCGCTTCGAGATCCAAAGGGCCACGGCAGCTTGTCGTAGTGGCAGCTTGTCCAGAGCATAGGACGTCGTAGTGGTAGTCCTGTGCTGTCCTGCTCGCACACTGCTCAAGTGTGGAAGGTTGGGAGTGGTCTTGGGGAGAAGATGAGAGAAGAAGACGACGACTTCGACAGTCCTGCCAGTCTGCCCAAGTGCCGCCAGACGCGCACCCACGCACTAGCGCTACACACGTGTTCACTAAAGGTTGTTCGACTACTTCAGCGAGCATAATGTAATCGGCACTGCACTGGCCTGAATCGCACACATGCTAGACAAGGAGGTTGGAGTGGTTGCGACAGGCGTTGGTGGCCAGTGGTGTATGAACTAACGTTCGCCTCATTGCCATAACCAAAGTTATGATACACTTGCCCCTGCGGGCTTCTCCACTTTCTCGATTGTTCGTCGCACGTTCCGTTCCGCTTCGTCTACGCGAAGAAGGCTAGATATCGAGTTTAACATTGCGCGTGCGTTCTGAAGATTGCCAAAAGGTCGGAATGATATGACGCAACGGCTCACGCTAGCCTACGCTGGTGCGGCGCAAAGGGAAAAGTAGGAGGAGGAGGACGACGAGGAGGACGAGAACGACGAGGAGGTTCGCATCTTCCCTCCTCCTCTTTCCTCCTCCTCCTCCTTTGTCCCGCCGCTCCCCCTCCTAGCCTGGGCTTGCTCCGCGCCCACGAATCCCACGGCGCGTCCTTGGGCCACGCACACCAAGGAGGAGGAAAGCGGGAGACGAGGAGGAGAGGTTCGACGATCGAATATCGAGGCTGTTCGTTGCGGGTGGACTGTGTTGTTTGCTGCTTCTGGGGACCTCGCGGAATCCTCTGGCCAACTCCGCAAGCCCTCAGGGATCTCAGTGGGACCTCTAGAAACCTCCGAACCGCTCTGGAGAGGGAGGGAGTATACAAAGTAGGAGAAGTGAACAAAAGAACCGAAAGAGTGACGATCAGGGGGATGGAAGAAGAGGGACGTATGGAGGTTTTCCATGGACGATGGAGAAAAGGGGGAGGGGATCGAAGAGGAAGGAAGACAGGACGGATGGAAGAGGAGGGAGGAAAGGAAGGAAAAGGAGGGCGGAGGACGCATGGAAGAGGCCCTGGAGAGTATGCATGGTTCTGGCGGGCTTTGAAAGGTCTTCCCAGGCTAAGCGGTGCTTGGGCTCAAAAGGGAAGAAGGGGGAAGAAGCGTGAGGGATAGGAGAGGGGGAAATTGGAGGGTTCGAAGAAGTGGGGTCCGTGCGAGGCACAAGAGGCCTGGGAGTGACGGAAGCGAATTGAAGGGACTGGAGGATTTGGATGGGATAGGGAGAGCAGCGAGGAGGGAAGCGGGAGGAACGAAGAGCAAGGAATCTAGCCGCGGTTGTCGGGGCCCACCACGCCGCCCACGACGTCGATGCCCTTGAAGACCAGTCCTGTGCGCGGGACAATCCGCAGGTAGGTGCCAGGCGGCGCAAGAGCGGCCACGCCCGTAGACGCCAGTTCGCGATCACAGGTCGCAACACTGACGGCCGAGCAGGCGAATAGGTCGTAGACTGTTTCACGACGTGTGCCCCGCACTGGTGATTGTGCGCTGGGCCTGAAAAGCTGTATTTTGAGTTTCTTAAGCTCCAGTGCGTCGTTGGTGTCATTGTTCTGGTGGTTATTGCCCACTGCTAGTACTGTGAGCTGCTTTGGTGGTAGTCCCCTGGTCGGTGGTTTGGGTCTGTCAATACTGTCGAATGGAATGCATGGCTGGCAACCAGGAGCTGACTCCAAGCGAAACGACAATTATTTCGCAGCCTCAACGACCCGGAAACGCGACGCGCCCGCTTGTTCGATGCGCCCACCTCAACAAACTTGTCGATGGACTGCATGAATTGTTGACCAAGAAGGGCAGGGATATCGATGCCATCGCCCTCTCTGCAGGGGCACGCACGCCGCGCCTGGCGGTCGCGCCATCGCGGGGGGCAGCCGCAATGGGTCAGTGCACCTCCCACTGGGCAACGCGTGAGCCGTTGCCCACACCTGCTACGCAAAGTGGAGACGTAGCCTTTCCTCTGTGGGCTGGAGCCTCGCCCTCGCGGCTCCCTCGGCCAGGCCCATCGCGAAGCGTCGCCCCCAGAGGTTGGCCCGCGCGCTGGCATCCACAGCGACGCCACGCCGGCGGCGCGAGAGGTCGATGCTCGCCAAGGAGCACGGCGAGTCGGTCGGCGGACTCGGGCCCGTACCCGGCGAGGTCGGCCACGCAAGAACGTCGGCCGGCACGGCTGAGCACGCAGGTCCAAGCGGGCATCGCACGATACTGCCACGTCGGCAGCGCACACGAAACTGGAAGCACTGCCGAGGGACCGCGTAAGATCCGGCCGCGGCGCCCTGGGCGTCGGCGCGGGCCGAGGGGTCTGGATGGCGCCCCGTTGCGGCGGCGTCTGCGCTGGCGCGCTGTCGTCTGTCATCGACCGGGCCAGCACCGCGGACGCTGGGCCCGGAGTACCAGGATCTGCCGCGCGAGCCAGCATCGCAAATTCTGGGCCCGCTGCACTCGGCACGCCGGGCAGTGCACCAGGTGGGCGTCGGTTTTCCGCAAAACCTGCAGGCGGCATGCCCGGCGCAGAATGCAGCGGCGCTGATGGCCCACAACTCGATCGCCATGCACGAAGGCCTCGACACAGACAATGACATTGAAGTCCGCGACGCAGGGTGCAGGCCTCGACAGCCGCAGCCGTCGACATTGAAGACCGCGACGCGGGGTGCAGCTGGTGCGACAGCTGGTGCAGGAGGTGGATTAGTGGGGGGTTATGTCCAACTCCGTGCTGCCCGTCGTCGCGAATCGCCCCGTTGTCGCAAGAGCTCACATGCCAGCTGGGCGCCGTGGAGCTCGTCGAGGCATCATTGCGCGCGGTCGAGAGCGGGGCCTACTCCACGTTCGGGCCGCACGCCGCTGGGCACGCAGGCGTCAAGGCCGGCGAACCACATGGGCACTCTCCCCGATGGCTGGCCAACGCCAACGGGGACGCGCTGGCTGAAGAGAGCAAGATCGTCGGGGGACTCCGGCATCGGTAGCGACACGGCTACTGGCGCGGAGCGCGACGACCATGTGGAGTTCGTTCCACGTGGCGCGCTGATGCGGAATGCTGAGACTGATGGAGGCAGACCCCGCTCGGCAACTGCACGTCGGCAGGTGGGGCAACTGACACCGCGACTCGGGCATTGACACTTCGCTCGCCCAATCGCGCCAGCGCAGCGGTGTCAGCGCAAGCGGCGCAGCTGGCGATGCTGGAGCGGCGGGCGCCGCAGTTGCTGCGCCCCCGACTCCTACCGCGCGGACTGGCAACAGAATTGCCGCATGCACCGATTGAACAGAGCCCCGATGCACGAGGCCCACAAGGTCGCCCATCTCCTGGCGCAGTCGCCGAAGCTCGGCCTCACAAGGGCTGGGCGACGCCGGCGAGGGCGACATGGCACCCACCAAGCTTGACCAGCGGCAATGGCCAACTGCCTGCCAGGGGCCGTCGGACGTAGCACAAGGAGCTTCTGCGGTCGATGCCAGTGAACGCGCTGGCCGCGCAGCTGCCGAAGCTGAAATCGATCGGCTGCCGCCCCGAGGGTCGGCGCTCTGCACGGGGCCACCGCCACCAGACCCTGGAACCACAGGCGCGGGCATCTCGCGGGTCTGCCTGGCCATCCAGACCGAATAGGCACCAGGCGCTGCTCACGGAGCGTGCCCCGCGCCCCAAGCGCGCGAGTAGCGCCGTCGCGGGCAGGGGCGACGCTGCTGAGGCTGGGGCGCCGACGAAGAGGGCGCGCCCTTGCTGGCGCCGACGGGGACAATCGCGCGCGAGGCGCCTCTCTGAGTCGCACCCGCGGCACTTGAGACGCGCCCCGCCCAGGCGGGTCGCCGTCTGTCAAATCTCAAATCCCCGTCCACCGGCCCGACGCTCGACCTTTCCCTAACCCCTGCCCCCCCCTATGCTGGCGAACGTTTCACTGTGGTCGTCGTCGGGCAATTTGGCCGGGAAGGCGCGGCCGCCTTTTCCGCGGCCCCTGCCTTTGCGTTCGATAACCCTCCGCGCGCGGCGCGCAGGCGCGTCGCCGTCGAATCGGCGCCGTCGGGGCTCGGCGCGCTCGCGGGTCTAACAGAAGCGCGCGGCGCGGCGCACCACGGGAACATCGCGCAGTCTGGGGCCGTCGGCGGCGATTTCCTCGCCGAGCGGGCCGACAGCGTCGGAGTCGGCGCAAGAATCGAGACCCGCCGCTGGACGCGCCGCCCGCGGCGCTGCTGACGCGTCGGCGCTGGCGGCCAACGGCGCCGAAGGAGGGCTCAGCGCTGCCCCTGGGGCCGAAAGGCCCGCGCCATCCCAGCTCGACCAGGCCCCAGCGCCACACGCACTCTGACCCCGATCGCGCGCGGGCGCGCCCGCGGGGAACGCTCGGCGTCGGGGAGAGCGCGCGGCCGAGCGAGATTGCCTGGCGAGCATTCGATCACGCGTCCGAATCGGCGCAACAGGCCCATCATGCGCGCCAGCTGCGGCGCGCTCGCAAGGCAGGCCGCGTCGCGGCGCAGCAGGATCACGACGGGCTCGACGTTCGACGCGCCCGCCGCCCGCAGCAAGAGGTAGCCGAGGCCCCCATAGCCGATCATGAGTCGACCAGTCTGGCGCGCCCTTTTGCGGAGGATGTCCAACCTGGCGACGAGGTTGTCGATGCGCCCCCGCGGCAATCGGTTGAAATTCACCAGAGCCGACGCCGCCCGGGCGCGACCTCCCCTCTCCAAGCTGGCCCCGCCGTTCGGCCGAGCTGCGCGCGAGGTAGGTCATGGGCAGCGCTGGGTCGCCGTTGACATGACTCGACCACCTCGGACGAGGACCGCCGGCGCCACTCGCCCACGCACTCGCAAGCCACGTCGGCCAAGCGAGACGAGACATAGGCCGCATGGCGAAACATGTTGAGATTCGAGTTCGCCACTGACCAAATAAAGGAGTTACCTCCTGCATCCAGCGCGAAAAGGCACGCAAGCCCCCAGGCGCGGGGGCGTCGCGCGCAGCCGCTGCCGCCACCGCCCGCGCCCACGCAGGCGATGTAGCTGACGGCAGCGGCCATTCCCACTCCGACGGCCTTCCATCCAGAGCGAGGCCCCCTTCCAGGCGCCGAGGACGCGCGACGGCCCCGGCGCCCAACAACGGCGATGATCTGGCAGAGATTCTCGGAGCCGCCGTGGATACGTGTCCCAGCGCGCTCCTCCTCGTCAGAGCACTGGGCATTTTCTTCTGTCGCGTAATTGGAGCGCCGGCTGCAATCGGAGCACTCCGCCACATGGCACTGCGCTGAGCATTGCCAACTGCGCGATAGTCGAAAACGGTCCGACGGGGGGTCCGGGCACGCCGGGGAGCCGGGACCACGCTGGCAACGTCGAGGGTCATGTCCCCGAGAACCCACAACAAGCAGCCCTTGGTGGTCTCCAAACCAGGCGGTGAGACACCCGGCGGTGACCCCGATTCCCCAAGAAATAATTCTGGGTCGCCACCGGGTTTGGGGACACGCGGTCGCCGCGAGAATTTGCGTTTCCCGGGCCAGCCAGCGCTTGAAAACCATTGCCCAAATCGCCCCAAACTCACCACAGGGCGTTCTCACCACCACGTTTGGGGACCACCAAAGCCCCGAGCTTGCGCGGCGGCCCCCCGGAAGGATGGCAACATAGTTGCCCCGCCCCCCTTTCGACCCCCGCCCTTGCCTGCGCGCGCCCCCCCTGGCTTCCGCGACATAGTCGCGGACGCCACGGGGCGCTCTGCCGACGCCGACGATGCGAGCATCGGATCAAGCGAAAGCTTGACACAGTCGGCTACACCCACGCGCGGACGCCATGGGGGCGATGCGCCCGCTGTCGCTTCCCCCGCGGGCTTCCGCAACGCAGTTGGGAAAAGCTCGGGGCCCGCTGAATGCCGCGAAGACGCGGGGGGGCCGAACATCTCGAACGCAATTCGCGTGCACTCGGGGGGATGGGAACGCTGGCCGGGGGCGCGATTCTTGCCGATGTCCTGGCAGCGGTAGAAATGCCCCCCCCCCCCCCCCCGCGGTCGCAACCGGCGGCTGGGCGGGCGCTGCCCCGACGGCCCCCGGGGGGCCCCGCCAGCAAGGACGAGCGCGCAGAGCGCGCGAACACGGAGAGCACGGCCCGGCGCGCGACCGAAGCTGGGGGGGCACCACGGCGAGAGGACGCCACGCAGGCCGCGGCGAGGCGCGGAAGGCGTCGCTGCCAACTGAGAAACAGGGTGCGCGGCAAAGGGAAATCATGCCTTTCCACCGTATCCAATAGAATAAAGCTGATCGCATCACGGGAGTGAACCTGGCGCGGGGCTCGGCCGACCTCCGCGCGCCGCTGGAACTCTGCGGACGGGGCCCCCCGCAAGCGGGGCAGGCGACGGAGGTGCTTCGGGGCGCGAGACGGCGCGGCGACCGCCCGCGCGGCAACCCTGGGAGCCGCAAAAGGCCTCGCCACACGGCCCCTCGCCGCAGGACCTCGGAGGCCCCAGTCGCCCGAGGCGTCCTTCGAGAGAGACCCGAATCCCAAGACCGCGCGGCCACCCCGAATCCCCACTGCCCCACCACGCGGCGCGGTCACTGCACCGCTCGGGGCTGCCAACTTCCGCGCCAATAAGAACTGGCGACAGTGCGCCGCTCGGGCCTTCCAGAGGGGCCCCAAGCGGGTCAGCCCTGGGCCGCGCGAATCGCGCGGCGCCACGAGCGCCCCGCGGCGCCGCCACCCCGCGCGACGTGGAACGCCCTCGGCTTCGAAGGAAGGCGGGAAAACGGAGTCAAGGAGCAACGCCTGGAAGGACCCCATAAGAACGAAGAGGGGGAGAGGAGGAAAGAAGAAGAAGAAGAGAGAAAAAACACAAAAAAGAGAAGAAAAAGGAGAAGAGGAAAAAAAAAAAAAAAAAAAAAAAAAAAAAAAAAAAAAAAAAAAAAAAAAAAAAAAAAAAAAAAACTGCGGTCAGCCACCTGCAAACCCCCCATCGGCCCCCACCCCTCCGCCAGCGCGCGGAGGACGGGCCGACCGCGGCAGACGCGGCACGCCGAGCGGCGCAAAGTTGCAGGAGGCGCAAGCGCTACAGCTCAAGCTTCAATCGACAATTCATTCACAACCTCAGTTCGAGACTGGAAGCAAGCAGCGCGCTCGGCGGGGCAAAGTGCGCCACGTTGCCCACGCACCTTCTGGCGCGCGGCCATGACTGACTGAGCCCGATCGGCGGCAAGCTCAAGGAGGCCAAAAAAATCACAGCACCGAGCTGGATCAACGTGGACCCGGTCGGAAAGAGCCGAACTGGGCCTGATCAGGCTGGACGAGACCCCCGAGGACACATGAATGGGCAGGACAGGACAGGACAGGAGCGGCGCGCACAGAGGCGCGCCCTGTGCGGGCTGCCGCGGGCCCCCTCGCATTCTCGCACGCGCGTTCTCGCATCCTTGCAGTCTCGCACTGCACCGCTCTCTCACACTCTCACGCTCTCACATTCTCCTTCTAGTCACTCCACTCTTAAATCGGCCCTCCAACAGATCTGCACCCCGAAGGGGCCCATCGCAGCTCAACCTGCCCCCTTATGAGGCCACTGCACGACTGTAGCTCATGATAAAGTTGGACTTCCTTTCGCACTGCGACTGCAGCCACGCGGGCAATCCTGATTTCGAGCATGCCACCTCTGCCCGTTGAATGGCTCTCACAATCCAATCAACATATGACTCGTGTTCCAGTCGTGCGCCCACACTTGTCCATTGCTGCGTTGAGCCTCTGCTCTCGCGCTGCACTGAGCGCCCAGGCACCGCTTCCATACAGCACCGCACAAGACAGAACAGCGTCAAACACACATAATATCGGTTACACTACTCGTATTTGAACTTTCCGAAGGCGGCCGATCCTCTCGAGATCCCGTGGTTGATTTCTATATCGTAGCATTCACTGCACGTCAACTGCCTTCCTAAGTACTTCGTCCTGTCGTCGAACGCCAAGATGTCGTCTCGCCCGTCGTCAACTTCGACGTCTTACTGTCACAATACTCGCCGGAGGTCAGCCTCGTTGGACAGGAACTTGGCTTGCCCATGTGCACCTGGAAGCCAGCAGGGCGCGCCCTCTCGTTCAAGTCTAACAACATCCGTCGCACCTGCGCCCTTCTGGTTGCAAGCGAGAGAATATCGTCTGCGAAGCTCAAGTTGGTCAGCTAACGTGGACCAAGTTTGTATCCAAGCAGTCGTGAGGTCCCCCACGATTGTCTCCAGAACTGTGTCGAACATAGCTGATGACATTGGGTCGCCCTGCTTCGCGCCTCTTTCAAGCTCGAACACACGGCTTTACAGATCAGATACCACCCGGCCTGGTCGTCCGGCATACAGCCTGCGCAACATTTGACTGTCTGTCTCGGGATCCCCTTGAGGGGCGCAGAGGATGCCAGATATCATAATGGTTTCACAGAATCGAATGCCTTCTCGAAGTCAACGGCGGCGACCCAGAGTTTTAAGTTCTACTCTCTGGTCTTCTCGTGAGAGAATGTAAGTGCTACCAAATGACCATCACACCCGCAACCCTTGCGAATTCCAGCTTGGTCGACTGACTGCTTTTCATCGAGGCATTTGGCGAGCCGCCCGTTTAGCACCATGGCGATGAGCTTACACAAGATGGAGAGAATGGAAATTGGATGGCAATTTCCAAGAAGCTGGGGATCTCCTTTCTCGAAGATCACCTTGGCGCAAGTGTGCCCCCACGACTCTGGTGGTTCATCCCCACGGAAAAGAATACTCGTGTAGATGTTAGTCAACACTTCTTTTAGATGCGCCCCGCCAACTTTGAACATGTCAGCAACTATTCCAGTCCGATCGGCAGCTTTGCCTTTTCTCTTGCGTCTGACGTGCTCATTTGTCTCCTCAACTGCAACTGACGGTACATCAGCTGTTTCTCCAATGCAGCCAGCGTCTCCCTCAGAGCTGCGGTCGGCCCCCCTTGACTTGTACAGCTCCTCGCAGAACGCGGCGAAAACATCGGCGATGCCTTGTCTGTCCGAGCACGGGTCCCCTGAGCAGTCAACGATACTGGTAAACCGCTGCCTTTTGAAGTTGTTGTGTACTGTGTATCTCGTGGATGCGGCCGATGCTCTTAAAATTCTGCTAGATTAAATCAATGCGTTCAGTATTCCGCTCTCGTTTCCAATATATGTTCCGATGTTGAACTCAATCTCCCAGGAGTTGCAACTCAGTAGGAGGGAGGAGCCCACGTCACCAACGGAACTTTATCAGCCTTGCCGCCCGGCGGCGAGGCCGAGGGAGGACTGCCTGCGGGTGAGCTCGAGACAACGCCCCGAATCAATCCACGGGAAGGGAGGAGGGAGAAAGGACTGAGAAGGAGGAGGAGGAGGAGGAGAAAAAGAAGGAGGACTGGGGAGGAGGAGGAGGAGGAGGAGGAGGAGGAGGAGGATCGGCGCCGCGCCGAGCGGGGAAGGTATTCCCAGGCCTCCGGCATTCTTCATAGCTTCTCTGAAGCTCCGCCGCCTTCTGAGAAGGCCTACCCCCCCCCACACTTCCCCCCTCGGCGCGCCGCCGAGAGGAGGAGGAGGAGGAGGAAGAGGAGGAGGAGGAGGAGCAAATCCTCTGGACCGTTCGTGAATGAGTCGAGGATCAAGACCGGCCCTGCGACGTCGCTGTACAGCGTGTGGATGCTATGCATGCGCCGGTCCGGCACGCCGGGGACCGACCCATCCATGGGCCCGATGTCCTCCACCAGAGGATGAGCAAGGAGGAGAGGAGGAAAAAGGATGAGCAAGGAGGAGAAGAGGAGCAGGAGGAGGAGGAGGACCAGAGCAAACCCAAGATGCATCAACGATGATGCAATACACCCTCTCGTCCCAAGTCACCTCCGCATAAGTTCCTACGAGCCTTCATTTCCCCTTCAAGAATAGCCCCTTATCAAGATCAGCACCACATGATTCTACCATTCAGGCGAGAAACCCAGGCTGAAAGAGAACTGAGCGCATAGCATCCTTCCGGCGACCGATAAGGAACGCGCAAATAGATGCGATCGTACTACTCTCAAAAACTGTCCAACGAGATCCCCGTTTTCAAAATGGTCCAACCCCCGTCCGTGTGATTATCGCAGCAAGTTTTCGGCCACGAGCGTCGAGCAAGTCTCGCGCCTGAATCCCCCTTCTGGAGAAACAACAAAGAAAACGCCCTCTGTTCGTGCACTTGTGGCGCCTGTTCGAGCTCGGGCCATCCAAGCTACAGCAGGAGCCTCGGGCGGGCGCCGAGTGCTGAGAGGAACCATCCTTCATCTGTGCCAATAGTGCAGATGTTCAAATTTCTGGCCTCTACAATTTAAGTACACATCAATCTGGCCGTCGAAATGCCCTTTACCCGATCCAAGATTTAAACAAACGAATGCTCGCGGCGCCAAGGCGAGAGTCAAATCCTGAGGAACCTGTAAATGTTGCAAGAATTTATACCGAATCGAATGCGCGCGGCGCTAAGGCGAGAGCTCCATTTTGAAACAGAACCGCCCTCAAGCCAAGCTGCTGAAAACTGTTAAGAAGAGTGCGAGCGGCGCTAGAGCGTGATCCACAGATTGACAAGAAACCGCCATCCACCCTTGAAACGATTGCGAATTGTTGAAAAATGCTCGCGGCGCTGAAGCAAGAACCACATCTTGGCAACGCCCCCTCCCCCTCCATCCGTGAACAATGGTCAAAAGAATGGGACAAAAATTTGGCGAGAACCACAATGTTTCAAGACGACCCGCGCTCCATCCGTAAAACTATTGCAAGTTCAAGCTTCAGGATCACAACTGGTGAGGCAGGCGAAACGCCCTGACCGCCCTACCAACACGTCTGCGGGTGCACCAGGAAGGAGTTGTTCATCAGGAAAGGGGATGGATGCGATGCGATGCGACCACTGTTGAGGACAGCGTCCAGGCCTAGAGCAGACCAGGTGGGTGAGGCCATGGCCTCTAGGATCTGAGGTGTCTGGATTCATGCAATGCGAGACATGTAAAAAGTTAGGAGAAGAGGGGGAGGAGGAGGAAAAGAAAGAGGAGAAGGAGGGGAAGATAAGGACGACGAGGGTGGATCAGCCGCAGCAGCAGGGAAGACGTGGAGGAGGATGGTGATGATGCACCCGTCGGCGACGCAAGCCCCGAAGTCCACCACAATTCAAGAGCCAAGCTCTCCTGGCTGGCCGTTACAGCCAAGGCTGCGCAGAGGAGGAGGAGCAGAAGGGGGGGGGGAGAGGGGGAGGAGGGTGTCCTCCAGCAGGCGGGAGAAGATGGGGTGCCTCATTTCGCAGAAGGCGTTCCACTCCGTCTGCACCTTGGCGTGGTCGCTGCCGAAGGAGCGGAAGAGGATGGAGAACCTTTGAGGCAAGGGGAGACCCTAATAAAGAAAGCCAAAGATGACAAGGGGATCTATCTTTGATTGGAACGCTTCCTCGAGGAGGGGACAGTCACGGACCAAACCTCTACTTGCAACTGGTCTGGTCTGCTTGAGCGGGCTGGGAAAACCTGATCCCTTTCGGGCCGCTGGCAGCAGGTCCCTCGCATGACGGCGTCGGCTCTGGCTCCTGACACCGCGTTAGGAGGCAACTCATGGGAGGTCTTCATCAAAAAGAGGAAAGGATACTAGACCCAATCAAGGGGCCATTGAGCCGGATCAGGCCCGAGTAAGCCTGGAATGAAGCCAGATGAACTGGGATTCAGCCAGATAAGCTGGGATTGAGCTAGGTTTGGCGGGATTGGCCCGATTTCGACCAGCTTCGACCCGGGATATGCCAGCGCCGATTCGGCCCGACTTGGCGACGGGGCGCGCCGACTCTGCACGGCGGCCGGACCCGTCGTGCGTCCACGCGCCTCACGCCTGGAGAAACGGCACGGTGCCCACACCGCTGCTCCCCGGACCTCTCCCGGGGTGCGCTCCGGCCAGACTCCCGAGGGGCGAAGCCGGCGGTGGCGCCGAGGGCCTCCGAGGAGGCCCGAACAGCGGGCAGACGAGGGAGGGGCAGCGGTCCGGGTGCCCCCTCCTGCTCGGAAGCCCGTGCCCGCGTTCCCCCTCGGCTCTCGGGGCCCCCGGGCCCGAGGCGGGCCCCCCCCCTTCGAGGGCGCTCCGCCCTGTGGAGCGCCCACGCCGTGCGCGACCCGCCGCTGCCCAGGCTGTGCGGGCCTGCCGCGGGTGCCCCTGTTCCCCCTCGAAGGGCCTGCGCCCAGAGCGCTGCAGGCCCGCGGCCAGGTGGAAAAGCGACGGGAAGGCGTTGTACCTCCTCCCGGCGATGCCTGCCGCGGCAGTGGCCGGGCTGTCGACGTGCTCGGGCGGCAGCAGCATGCACTCCTCCGAGCGGCCACGGCCCCAACTCTCCCGCGACTTGGGCTTCTTCCGTCCGGACGTCTCTCCTCGATTGCGGCCCCCTGGGGCCCGCTGTTGGGCCTCGGGGCCATCAGAAAGAGAAACCCGGGGCGGATAAGACAACCCCGGGGAAGGGGTCGGGGCCTTTCGGACCGCGGACTAGTTCAAAACGGAATCGACGGATGTCAGGGACTGGGGGAACTGTGTTCCTTACCCACCTCGGACAGTGGAGGGTGAATCTTTCGATTTGTCCGTGCGCTGGGCTATATATGATAATGATTTGTCGTAGCCGTACGGCAGCGATGGGTGCATTGAGCAGAGCATCGGTGTCCTGTAGGTCTCTGGAGGCTCCCGCGATTTCAATTTAATGTCCCTTGCGTTCGTATGTGCACCGAGCGCAAGAACACCGATCTCGCCTGAGACATCATCACCCGCATGCTCATAGCAGTTCAGGCTTCGGCGTTTCTGGCGGGTTCCCGAAAACCCTGGCAGTACCATTCGACTCCAGCTGCGCTTCGTCGCGGAGCTTACACCAAAGAGACTTCATTGCTGCGTCGGGTGTCCTCGCAAAGCTGCTGTGTTTCCAAAAGCCCCCGCGTTTCCACGCGAATCCTGTTGCCTTCCTTGGCGGAACATACACCAGAAAGTCTTCATTGTTGCGTCTCCTCGCGGAGATCAGAGTCCGTGATAGTTGCGTTGCGTTGGTAGAGGCACTCGGCAGAATCCTCCAGTGCTCTGCGTCGACCAAAACGTGCGATATCACCATTTTCACTGCCACGTCTATATTCGCTGTGACTCCGACGACGCAGGCGCCACTGAAACGCGCTCGGAAACAAAGGCGTGCTGGAACAAAAAGCAACTGGTTCGAACCACAATGGATACGAAATCCAGTTCTATGATGCTTTCGGATTCCCAGCGGAAGGCCCGGAAATCGAACGCAGAAACATTCGTTTCTCTGCTGGGGGAGCCCATCGCATCGACGATCTCTCCAAAGGGGTGTCGAGGCCGGTGGGCCTTCCTGGGGGAGACAAGGGCTACAGTTCTCACGCTGCGACTGGTCTGACTCCTGCGTCGTACGGAGGAGCGCATTCATCTCCTGCCTTGTCTCGTCGTCGCCAGCCAGAGTGAACGCCCTCAGCGCCTCCTTCTGGGCCTGAGCTCTCATCAATTGTCATCCTACTCATCAACCTCCTCCTCCTTGTCCTCCTCCTTGTCAGCTCCTCACTCTCATCAGCACCACCACCTCCACGATCCTCATGATCACCCGAATATTCATAAACCACATTGTCACCATCATCATCATCATCATCATCATCATCATCATCATCAGCATCATCATCAGCATCATCATCATCATCATCATCATCATCATCATCATCATCATCATCAGCATCATCATCATCATCATCAACATCATCATCATCATTATCCAAATCATCGTCATCATCAGCATCATCATCAGCAGCATCATCAGCATCATCAGCAGCAGTATCATCGTCATCATCACCACAACATCATCATCAGCAGCATCATCATGATCAGCATCATCATCATCATCATCAGCATCATCATCATCATAATCATCATCATCATCATCATCATCATCATCATCATCATCATCATCATCATCAGCATCATCATCATCATCATCATCATCATCACCATCATCGTCGTCATCGTCATCATCCTCATCATCACCATCATTATCATCAGCATCATCATCATGGTCGTCATCATCATCATCACCAGCATCACCATCATCATCATCATCAGCATCAGCAGCATCAGCATCATCATCATCCTCCTCATCCCCATCCTCACCCTCATCATCATCCTTATGATCATCGACGTCATCGTCATCGTCATCGTCATAATCATCACCACAACCACCACCAACAACATAATCATCATCATCATCAGCATAATCATAATCATAGTTATAAGCACTACCACCACCAACATCAGCAGCATCATTGTCATCACGACCGCCGTCATCACCACCGTCATCATCAGCAGCATCAGTAGCATCAGCAGCATCAGCATCAGCATCACCATCATTATCATCCTCATGCACATCATCATCGGCACCATCAGCTCCAGCATCATCATAATCATCATCATCATCACCATCATCATCGGTATCAGCAGCATCATCATCACCACCACCGCCAAGAGAATATTCATCATCATCAGAATCGTCATCATCATCATGATCATCATCATCCTCATCCTCATCATCATCATCATCATCATCGTCATCGTCGACGTTATCGTCATCGTCATCGCCCTCGTCGTCGTCGTCCTAAAATCCATGAAGAACCACGGAAACCTGAAAAACCCGGGACATCTTCTGAAGCCTCCAGAAACCTTCAACAACATAGACCACTTCAACATCAGCATCGGCATAAGCATCACAACCACCACCACCACCACCACCTCTTCCTCCTCCTCCTCCTCCTCCTCCTCCTCCTCCTCCGCCCCCGCTCTCCTCCTCATGCTCCTCTTGACCCTCCTCCTCATCCTCATCCTCCTGCTCCTCCCCACCACCCTCCCCTCCCCCAGCCGCTTCCTCCTCAGCCTCTTCCCATCCTCCCTTCCTGTCTTCCTTCCCCCCCTTCCGGCATCTCTTCCCGTCCTTCTCTGGGAGGGAGCGGTCCCCTCCCTGCCCATGGGGCTTGCAGACCCGATAGAGGGCCAGGCGCCCGCGGGCTCCGGACGCCACTCCCCTACGTCATGTGCCTCTTGTGCTCCTCCTCCTCCTCCTCCTCCTCCTCCTCCTCCTCCTCCTCCTCCTGCTCATGGGCCTTCTTGTCCGTAACGACTTTCCTGACGTACTGCACGTAGCTAGAAAGGTTGTCCGCCCCTTCACGGACGTCGTCCTCGCGGGGCGCGGCTTCCACACACCGCTCGTCTTCGGCCCGTCCTTTTTCCTCAAACTCGTTCTACCCATCCTATCCTCCTGCTCCTGCCACAACTGGCCTTCTCCTCCCCTCCCCCTCCATATCATCAGCAGGAGCATCATCAGCAGCTTTGTCGTCGTCATTGTCCTGTTCTTTTTAATCGTCTCTATCAGATCGTCCTCATCATCTTCAAACCCGTCATCATCACCACCGCCGTCATCAGCAGCAGCATCATCAGCAGCACAAGCATCAGAGAGAGCGTGATCCACCGCCGCTTTACTGCGGAAAATTCCCCCCCCTCTCCCTCCCCCCCTCCGGAAAACCGAGGGGGGGTCAGCACCAGTTCGAACCCCCTCCCCCCCCCCTCCAGAAAACCGAGGGGGGTCGCTACCGCTTCGAACCCCGCCCCCTCCAGAAAACTGGGGGGGTCACTACCGGTTCGAACCCGCCCCCCCCCCCCCTCTGGAAAACCGGGGGGTCACTACCGGCTCGAACCCCTCCCCCCCCCCAGAAAACCCGAGAGGGGTCACTACCGGTTCGACCCCCCCCCCTTCGAAAACCGGGGGGGGGCCACTACCGGTTCGACCCCCCCACCCCCCCGAAAACCGCTGGAGGGGTCACTCACTACCGGTTCGAAACACCTCCCCCCTCGAAAACCAGGGGGGGTCACTACGGGTTCGAACCCCTCGCACCCCCCCACGCTCACCGCCAGCAAACAACTCTGAGTCCCTACCACCGTCCGCACCACAACCCCAACTGCTGTCCCCAGCACCACTGTCCTCACCACCACTGTCCCCACTGTTCCCACCACCGTCACCACTGTCCTCACCAGTGCCCCCACCACTGTCGCACTTTCCCCACGGTCCCCACCACTGTTCCCACCACGGCTCCACTCTCCCCACTTTCTCCACGGCCCCAACCACTGTCCCACTGTCCCCACTGTCCCACTGTCCCACTGTCCCCGCCGCTGTCCCACTGAGCTGTCCCACTGTTCCCACCACTGTCCCCACTGTCCCCACCCCCACCACTGTCCTACTGTACCTCTGTCCCATTATCCCACCGCCGTCCTCGCCACCGCCCTCACCACTGTCGCCACCACCACTGCCCCACTGTTTCCACCACATTCCCACTGTCCCCACACCACTGTCCCCACCACCACCGTCCCCACCACTGTCCCCACTGTTCCCACCATTGTCCCCGCTGTCCCCACCAGTGCCCCCACCAGTGTCTCACTGTCCCCACTCTCCCCGCCATTGTCCCACCACGGTCCCACTCCCCCACTTTCCCCACGGTCCCCACCACTGTCCCACTGTCCCCACTGTTCCAACCGCTGTCCCACTGTCCCCGCCGCTGTCCAACTGTGCTGTCCCACCGTCCCCACTGTCCCCATCACTGTCCCACTGTCCCCACTGTCCCCACCACTTTCCCCACTGTACTACTTTCCCACCACTGTCCTCACCACCGCCTTCACCACTGTCCCCACCACTAACTACCGTCCCCACCACTGTCCCACTGTCCCCACCACTGTCCCGCTGTCCCCTCACCACTGTCCCCACCACCACCGTCCCCACCACTGTCCGCACCACTGTCCCACTGTCCCCGCAGCATTCTCCCCACAACCACCGTTTCCACCACTGTCCCAACATCCCCACCATTCTCCAACTGTCCCGAGGAGCGGGCATCGTTTGCCGGCGGCGAGAGGGGGGAGGGGGGCGTTCGAACCGGTAGGGACCCCCCCCGAATTTCGACGGGGGGGGAGGGGGTTCGAACTGGTAGTGATCCCCCCCCCGGTTTTCGAGGGAGGGGGGGGGTTCGAACCGGCAGTGACACCCCCCCTTTTCATGATGGACTGGGGGGGGGTTCGAACCAGTAGTGACCGCCCCTCGGTTTTCGAGGGGAGGGGGGGGACGGGTTAAGAACCCCCAGTGACCCCCCCCAGTTTTCCGCCAGCAGCGGTAGAACACGCTCTTTCAAGCATCAGCATCAGCATCAGCATCAGCATCATCGTCATCATCATGAGCAGCATCATCAGTATCAGAATCATCAGCAACCTCATAATCCTAACAATCGTCATCCTCGAAATCATGATAATCACCGCCGTCAACATCGTCTGTCATCATCATCGTCACCATGATCGAAAATTCATGACAATATTCTGAACTAGCGCATCTAGCATCACCACATCAAACGTCATCACCACAATCATCCTTAACACCATCACAATGATCGCCATCATCAGCATCGGCATCATCATTGTCGTCATCATTATCATCATCAGCAGCAGCAGCATCATCGTCATCGTCATCGTCATCATCAGCATCATCATCAGCAGCACCATCATCATAATCATCACGAACAACAGCAACATCGTTAAGATCACCGTCATCACAATCATCATCAACAGCAGCAGTATCGTCATGACCATCATCAGCGGACTCATCATCATCAGCAGCAGCAGCATCAGCATCAGCATCAGCATCATCATCATCATCATCATCATCATCATCATCATCATCATCATCATCATCATCATCATCGTCGCCACCTCGCCACTACCACCCTCATTATCGTCATCATCATCACCATAACTAGCATCATCATCATCATCACCATCATCATCATCATCATCATCATCGTCATCACCACCATCGTCAGCATCATCATCGTCAGCATCAGCATCGCCATCATCGTCAGGTGCATCATCATGATGTTCGTCATCCTCATCATTATCATCAGCGGACATCAACATCATCGCCATCATCATCACCGTTATCATCATCGTCGTCATCATCATCAGCATCGTCACCACCATCATCATCATTATCATCATCGTCATCATCATCAGCATCATCATCAGCATCATCATCCGAATCATCAGCATCATCATCAAAATCAGCATCAGCATCATCATGATCGCCTCACGGTCACCGTCACCAACACAACCAACGTCACCGTCACCAGCACCGCCACCTCCACCACCACCACAACCACAACCATCACCATCACAGTCGCTTGCTACCACTATCACAATGCCCATAACAATCACTATCTCATCACCGTCGTCATCGTCACCATCATCATCACCATCATCATCATCATCATCATCATCATCATCATGATTACTACTACCACCACGACCATCAACATCAGCAGCATAAGCATCAGCAGCAGCTGCACCACCATCATCCTCATTGTCATCATAACCATCATCAGCAGCATCATCATCATCCATCACCGCCAAGATCAGTATCATCATCGTCGTCATATCCATCATCATCATCATCAGCAGCAGCATCATCATAGTCATAGTCATAGTCGTCATCATCATCATCATCATCATCATCATCATCATCATCATCATCATCATCATCATCATCACCATCATACGTGTTATTGTCATTGTCATCATCATTCCCCCTGCTCCTGCTCCGTTCTATCCTCCTTCTGTTCTTACTGCTACTCCTCCACCACCACCATTACCTCCTCCTCCTCATCCTCCTTCTCCTCCTCCGCCAGCTTGTCTCAGGCTATCGCACGGCTTCGCCCTTCCTGCCTCGCTCGCCTGCCTCGGGATGGAGTCGAGGCCTAAGGGGGCTCTCGCGGCCGCCGACGGCGCTCTCCTCGGGGAAGCTGCCCTGCGCGCCACGGTGCTCAGCAAGGCACCGCGCCGCACCATCTCGGCGGTGGCGAGGCCGGCTGTGGCCGCTGCCGCTTCTGCGGCCATGGCACCGCTGGTCGCGCCCGCTTGCGCCGGTGAAGAGGTGCCAGGGCAGAAGATGAAGGAGGACGTCAAGCCACCACCCTCGGCGGCCAAGGTCGCCAGGCGAGGCCGCCGCAGGGCTCGTCTGACTGCGGCGCGCCTGGAGGGACGCATGATGGACTCTGTTGGCAAATCCAGCTTCAACGAGGAGTGGACTGACGACGCGGGGCCTGCGGGCTCTGCCTCGACCAGCCTGGACTTGACTCGGCTGCGCCTGGCACAGCAATGGCTCCTGTGGGTGGTGGCGCTGCTCCCGCTTTTGTAGAGCCAATGGCGGCGGGCGCGGTGGCGGCCCTTGTGCCGAACCAGCTCTTGGAGATCTACCTTAAGGAGCTCTCCCGCCCTGGGCGCCTGAAAATCGTCCTCCCGCCGTTCATCCATCCGTGGGCCAGTGGAGGACATCGACCAGTACGGCCATGATCACCTGCGCTTCTTCGCTTTGGATGGCCGGACGCGCGTAGTCTGCCAATACCCGGACCCGCCGTCGGTACTGCCCATCCGCTCCACGGGGCTCCTCATCCTACTTTTAACTCGTGGGCGGCTTCGTAGACTGGGCGTTTGGCCTGGCCCACCCCAGGATTGCTGGCGGCTGGCGGCCATCATCGCTAGCGAAGAGCAACGATAAAGGGGGGCTGGCATGGGGGGGGACACATCAACCTGGAATCGGCGATGCATCGCCGATAGATCGGCGATAGGGCCCCGATAGCGAATCCGCACGTGCTTGGGCCAGTTGGAGTGCTATCGGGCCCCTATCAGCGATCAATGAACCCCCTCATCGTTGGCCCTGGGCTAATTCACGCGGGGGCCAAGGGTGTGAGAACCATGTGACGGGACACGGCGCTGCTCGGCTGACCCGCAGCACTGGCCGCCGCCGCCCGCGGCGTAGCAGCAAGCGGCCGGGCCGACTCGGGCGCCCGCCTCTCCTCCTCCTCCTTGTCCCCTCCTCCTCCTCCGCCTCCTCCTACTCTTCCTCCTCCTCCATTTCATCCGCCTCCTCCTCCTCCTCCACCTCCTCCTCCTCTTCCTGTTTGCTCCACTCCATCCTCCCTCTCATGGGGTATGACGTCTCCCAAAAATTTATTTCACCGCGTGCTCGCCCACATGACTGATCAGGGCAACTCGCCTGGGCAGCGTTTCTGGATGGGCTGGTGGGGTTACACGAAGCGTCTAGGATAGTATGAGTCGTATTGGAATTACGTGTTTGACCCGGAGCGACTGTCATTGTTAATCGGATGCGTAAAACGGTCAGTGCTACCAGTTGTCGTAGGATTGATCGTGATATCTGCCTTCATAATATGTATGCGGCATTACTGGTTTCAGTATTCGCGCGAACCTTAGGAGTACGAATATGAGAATATGAGTCGCAGTGGTGCTCGGCGTGTTCGCATGACTCGTGTCTCGCATCGGTGCTACTGACAGTCGTGATACCAGCACTGCTGGTGACCGTAGTGCTAGCACTCATCACATGTGTAGTAGTTTTGTTCTTGCTGGTCTCGGCGGTGCGCAAACGGGGGTGGAGGGAGGGGGGAAGGCTTCTTAGAAGGAGGCTGCTTCTTAGAAGGCGCCGGCCTTACATCTATAGATAAGGCCCGTGCCTTCTAAGAAGCAGGGGTGCTTCTAAAAAGCCCTCCCCCCTCCCCCCACCCCCCTCTGCGCGTGGCTGATGGTCTCAGGAGGGACCACCGCCGCCATGGGGGGGAAGAGGCGACAAGGGCGCGCGTGCCCCTGGCTGCCGCCCCGCCCCGCCGAGCCCGGGCCTCGCTCGGCAGGCAGCTCGGCGCGCTCCGCGTCCACCGCCACGTCAGCCCACCGCCCTCCTCGCGGCGTCGTCGCGGGGTCCTCGTCGTCGCGGCAGCCGTCGAGGAAGGGAGGGGGCAGGGGGGAAGGTGGACGGGGGGATGGGCGGAGCCGAAGGGGAAGCAAGAGCGGCAGGAGGAGCAGCAGCAGAAAGAGAGGGCGAAGGAGGATTGAGGAGGGGAGGAGGTCGAACCGGCAGTGACCCCCCCCCTTTTCATGATGGACTGGGGGGGAATTAGAACCGAAAGTGACCCCCCCCGGATTTCGAGGGGGGGGGACGGGTTGGGAACCCCTAGTGACCCCCCCCCGGTTTTCCGCCAGCAGCGGTAGAACACGCTCTTTCCAACATTTGGAAGCTGTTGAAGGGCCTGGCCATGTCCTTGCTTTCCGAAGACGCTCCGTGGATCATCCAAAACGATTGGAACTGCTCCCCGTCGGATTTGGCGGACACAGGCCCGCTTGACCTGGTGGCGGGGGCTATCTTCCAGACTGGCTCGCCCACGTATTTCACCAGGCACAATGAGGATTCGGAAGGAGACCTCGCTGGTCAGGACGGTCAGCTCCTCCAAGCCCAAGGCCTTCAAGAGGTTCCCTGCGGTCCCCAATGGCGACCCCCACCTGGAGGCCCCCCCCAGGTCCTTGGAGCAAGGGCCCTGCGCAGATCCCTGCCGACGTGACGTCTAGCATGAAGGAGTGGTTTCGCAACTCTGAGGCGCGTCTGGGAGTCATCAGCGATATCCCCGACAACGAGAGGGACCAGTACATGGGGAGGACCGTGGGCCCACCGACGGACTAGGGTGCCCCATGCTGACCCTTTGGGGCCGAGACCCCAGTCAACGGCGACCAGGCCTGGGCCTCCCGAAGCGGCTCTCCGCCAGTTGTTCCTTCGCATCGGCTCGGGCACGGCCGACGAGAGCGATGCGACCTTCAGCTTGCTGGGGGAGTACTGCGGGTGCCTCCAGGCGCGTCGATGCCAGGGAGGGAGGACGGAAATGGAAGACGTGGGCGAAGGAGTCGGTGAGAAGTGGGGGGGGAACAAGGCTCACGCCTACGCCAAGAGACGCCGCCAGGACCTGTCTCCTGTTGAGGAGCCTGGAGGGCCCCCAGGCCACGGCGACCAGGCCCGTGGCTTTGCCCCTGGACGAGTGGCTTCTCATGTGGGCTCCCGCGGGCCGAGAGAGAGAGAGAGAGAGAGAGTTGACCCCAGCCAGTGGGGCATCGGAGGGGCGACCCTGCACCCGCTGACTCTGGAGGCCTTTCAGGATGTCTGCAGGTCCTGCTCGGAGGGTGCCGGGCTAGACTAAGATCAGTTCCAAGGGAAGTGGGTCCTCCAGCTCCCCTTGGGACTACCAGGTGAGGTTCCTGTCGGCTCTCTCAGGGTTCGAGGACAACCCAGGTTGGTTCAGGGACCGCGCGACGGGCACGAGCAGTGCCACCGTCGGATTCAAAGAAGTTCTATGAGCATGTGCGGCATAGCGGCCTGTTCGACGCAGCTGGTCAGTTCGATTCAACCTGAAACTCCTCCGAGGGCTGGTTATTGTGTACTCGGGGTTCAAGACATTGTTGAATGACGGGGCGATTTCGAGTGTGGTCCAGGCTTCTGGGGCGATTGCGGCCCGGTGTTCGGCGGCCACGACGCTGGCTAAGTCCCACCAGCCCTCTGGGCGTAGGTGGTCTAGGGAGTTTCCTCTTCCCCTTCGGGGAGGGGCTTATCACTGTTCCCTATTGATAAACACCCCCTCCCCCAGGCGACTAGTAGCCAACCAAGAACCATGAAGGCCCCCCCCCACCATCCCTTGTAAAAACCGTACAAAACACACTCTGCCTCCAAATTCGAAACATGCGCAGCCAACCCGATGCGGCCTCCCCCTACCATCCCTGTCAAAAAAAAAAAAACACTTTGCGGCGGCGGCGGCTGCGGCGGCTTCGGCGGCGGCTGCGGCGGCGGCGGCGGCGGTGGCGGCGGCGGCGGCGGCGGTGGCGGTGGCGTCAGCGGCTGCGGCGGCGGCGATTTGGCAGCGGGGGCGGCGGCGGCGGCGGCGGCGGCGGCGGGCGGCGCGCGGCGGGGGCGGCGGCGGCGACGGCGGCGGCGGCGGCGGCGCGGCAGCGGCGGCGGCGGCGGCGGCGGCAGCGGCGGCGGCGGCTGCGGCGGATTGGTCCCCAGCAGCTGCCCATCCAAAGACGACTGCTGAATATGCTGAGGCTCGGGCCAGACTCGGGTGCTACGTATGTGTTGGGAGGGCGGGTGGGAGTGAGCGAGACGGCTTGCGGGCGGGGAGGGACCCCTCCCCTGGACCTGGACGGGGGGTTCCGCGACGCGTTGGAGCGTCCAAAACGGCCTCGGCGAGGAAGCCAAAATCATTGGTTTTACAATGGTTTTGGCCCCATGTTGGCCTCCTGAAAGGGGGGAGGCTAATTTCGCCACCCCCCCTCCTGTGATCGATCTCCTCCAAAATGTCTCCAAGAGGCGCCCAGGAGGCCCCGAGATAGCCCCAAGATGGCCCCATGTGGCCCCAAGAAGCTCCCAAGAGGCCCCCAGGATGCCCCCAAGAGGCCCCCAAGAGACCCCCACGAGGCCCCAAGAGACCCCCCAGAGGCACCCAAGACGCTCCAAGAGGCCTCGGCGAGAATGCCAAAATCATTGATTTTACTAAGGTTTTGGCTACATTTGGGCCTCCTGGGGGGGTGGCACTGCTTCAGATGACTCCACGAGCGCCTGGGAGAGCCCAAAATGACCTCCAAGATGGCTCAAGATATCCCTATATGCCTCAAGATGGCTCCAACGATGCTCCAAGAGGCCCAAGACCGCTTCAAGACGGCTCCAAGAGGCCAAAGAGCTCCCCCAGGAGGCCCCGAAGAGGCCGACATCCTTGCAAAACCTCAGGAACATCAATGTTTTGGGCTTTCTCGCCTTTTTGCTTCCGATGGTCATCCGAGGCTTCAAGGTGACTCCAAGATGGCCCAAGAGCGCTCCCAAGAGCGCTCCCAAAGCTCCCAAGAGCGCTTCAAGAGGGCCCCAAGAGGCGCCCAGGAGGCCCCAGGAGGCCCCAACAAGGGCCCCAGAGGCCTCCACGAGGCCCCCAAGAGACCCCCAAGAGGCCCCAAGAAGCTCTCCGAGGCACCCAAGACGCTCTAAGAGGTGCCTGGGACCGCCAAGAGGTCCCCAAGACGCTCCAAGAGGCCTCCACTGGGGGACCCTTCCTCTGTGTGCTGCCCACTTCCCGGATCGAGGCACTTCATCTGGGCATCGTTTCTGGATGGGCTGGTGGGGTTTTTTTGATCTGCGGTTCCAAGGACGATTCCAGAGAGCGGGTCGTAGCTGGTGGGGTTACGCGAAGCGTCTAGAATTGCTCCTCCTGGGTCCGTAGACGAAGGCTGTTTCAGGCAGGCCGCAACTGCAGATCAGGAACGTCGTCGACGATGTCGACCTGCAGGCCGTTCGGCCGTGCTCCGTGGTCGTGAACCAGCTGCCGTCGGCGGTCGAGAGCCTGTTTCAGTCTTTCCGCGAGCTTGCGCTCCCCGTGCACCTGAAGAAGTGCAAGTAACTCGCCTGGTCCTCGGACCTCGCCGCCTCCCCAGTGGACAGATGGATCCTTCCCTCTTACTGCAAGGTCGGCACCGCCAGGAACCCAGGGACCGACGCGAATCTTCGGGGCTACAGGGGGGCGGGCATCACGAGAGCTCGACGGGTGAAGCGATCATTGAGGCTTCGAGACGCAGGGGCCGAGACGAAGTAGACTCAAAGGGGCGGTCCTACTGCGTCGTCGTTGCGGGGCGCATGCGTCGCGGGGGCCCCGCCGACGGAGCTCCACCACACGAGGGCCCGGACGCGCGGGAGTCTCGGGAGGCCCCCGAGGGGGGCCTCGGTCGGGCTCCGCATGCCCTCGTTCAGGGACGGCGCCAGGGCGGACCCGCGGGCGACATCGGTGGGCCCCGCGGTGCACCGGCGGGCCTCGGCGATCTGGGAAGGGGACCCCATGCCCAACATCCTGATCCAGGCGCTGGAGGCGGCTGTAGCTCGGAGCGAGGCCTCCTCGAAGCCAGGGTCGGAGCCGCCTCTCCAGCCGACGTTTTTTGCCCTCGCGCTCCAGGGAACAGGTTGGAAGCCGCTGCCCGCGCAAGCGTCGCTTTCGGACCCGGGGCACGAGATCGACGTGCTTCGGCCGGGGCCCGCCTGCGCCAGGAAGGAGGCGGCGGCGGCTGCGGGCCGCGCGTCTGACAGGAGAGCGCCGGAGGCGGTCTCTCCCCCCAGGGGTGCCCCCTGCTTCTGGGCCGCGCATGGCCGCCTTTTTGTTCCAGGAAGGCCTCGGCCTGGACCGCCAGCCGCTCGGTTTTCTCCGGGCCCGGGTGGCCCCGGGCCCTGCTGCGCCAACGCAGCCCGGCCAGCAGCCCCGCCCGCGCCCTGCGCGGTCACCCAGATGACTCGATCTGGCATAGGCGTCACGAGTGCGATTCCCTATCCAGTAAACGTAGGGACCTGGTTTCGGTAGGACACAGCAGGCGCGCCCGTCGAGCCAAGGACCTCAGGCTCGAGTCCGGGGAGCTTCTTGCGCGAGGGACGTTTCCGAGTCCTTCGGCGGTGTTTCGGCTTCGGGCCCCTGAGCAAACGGTCCACTGGCACCGCCGCCCTGCCAGCGGGCACATGACGGGGCTCCTCTTTACGGATGGTTCGTGTCTCTGGGCCAGCGTGCCTGAGTTGGCGAGGGCTGGCTGGGCTGTCGTTATGCGCGGCCCCGCGGGGCAGGTCCTGGCCGCTGCCCACGGGCCCGCCCCCCTCGATGCCGCTCCGCGCCAGACGGCGAGGGACGGGGGGGATTTTGCCGTGCACATGTTGACTCAGGAAGCGTTGCCCCCGTTTGACGTTTACAGCGATTGTAAGGGCACGGTCCAGTCGCTGTGCAAGGGTCCTGGGGCTGGAGCTGGGACCGACTGCACCAGGGCCCATGAGTTGGGCCCCTTCTGGGCGCCTTTTCGTGCAACGATTTGGTGGCCTACAAAACTAAGGCCCACTGTAGAATAACAGATGCGCATAGTGGAGCCACTTCTCTTTGGGAGAAGCAGGGCAATGACGCAGCTGACGAGTTTGCCAAGAAGGGTGGGAGTTTGCACGGTGTCGAGGCCGAGCACACGCACTTGTGGCGAGGCCTAGAGGCTTGCTGCTGCGAGGCTGCGAGCTGGACTGATCAAGTCCACGCGTGGGTCGGGGACGGGGAGGCTGGGCGGGATCACATCGATGTCGGCGAGGCGTGGGCGGAGAGGGGAGAGGCTGAGGAGCCCCCCGCCCGCCACCGCCCTCCAGCCCCTTCCCTCCCCACCAGTGCCCTGTCAGGAGCCCCCCAGCCGACGGCTGGGATGAGTTCGCGGACCTGGGCTAGTGGCTTCAGTGGGCGCCCGCTCCTTTGCGCTCGGGCCACGGCGCGAGACGGGAGGGATGATGGCCGTGCTGCTCGTTTCTGCTGTGGGTGCGGGGTCTACTTCGCTGGCTCTCCGCCCGCGCGGGCCCTGCTGCGGCCGCGCCTCCGGGACGCGCGGGGACGGGACTGCCGCTCCGCGGCTCCGCAGGCTGCAGCGGGAGGCCGTGGGGCCGTCGCACCCGGCAGGCGCGAAGGACCTGGCGCTGGAAGCACCCGCTGGGGCCCCCAGCGAATCCGAGCGCGCCCGGCCCAGAGGCCTACCCCCGAGGTGCTCGCCCGCGGGCTGGCCCGTCGGAGGCCTCCCGGGCGGGGGGCCTGCCGCCTGCCGCCCGGCCCTCCTGCTCCCGCGGGCCCCTGGGGGGGCCTTCCCGTCGGCCCCGTGCGGGCCGCTTCCCCGGTCGGGCCCCCCTGGGGCGGGCCCCCCCTGCGTGCCTCTGGCCTCGCTGAGGGCGGCCCGGCCGCGGCGCAGGCGCTGAGCGCGCGCCTCCGTCGGTCGGGCGCCGAGGGCGAAGGCTCGGAGGCCTCGTCCGCGGAGGCGCCCGGCTTCGCGGCCGAGTGGGCCGCCCAGGACCGCCTTCAGGGCTGTCTCGCCTCGTAGCATCTCATCCATCCTCCGCTTTCCTGCTTACCCATGCCCTCCCGCGTTCCCGCCTTCCCCTCCCATCCTCTCACCCCCATGCCCCCGATGGAAGACATGGTGCGCTTCATCGCGCGAGTGCCACATGGCCACCACCGACTAGCATCTTCCCTACGCGACTTGAACCTGGAACATCGGGCGCTACGTGATCAAGATAGGGTTTGGGATTCTCGAACACTTTCATGCCAGGGTGTCGGGAGGGGTCCTAGTCGGTCCAGACGGGTCGATCATCTCAGCAGCACCTTACCAGCGACAATACCAGCAGATTGCGATCACCTCCCCGAACAATCATACACGTGTCCCGCATACTTGTCAGCACCCCTGCAAACACTTCCCAAAGACCATAGCAGCACCTCTGCAACGACCTGCTCAACACCTCGCCAGCACTGTCGCCGACACACCAACCAGCGCTATCCAGAGCACCCGCACCAACACCCTGAACAGCACCCTTACAAGCACAGTGACAAATTCAGTCGCTACGCCGCGAACATCGTCATCTCCTCGGGGGAGAAAGGGCGGAGGAGGAGAAGGAGGAGACCGAGGATAGGGGGCCGTTCTCGCCCTCCTCCTCCTCCTCATCATCATCATCATCAGCATCGGCATCAGCATCAGCATCAGCATCATCATCATCATCATCGTCATCATCATCAGCATCATCAGCATCATCATCATCATCATCATCATCATCAGCATCATCATCATCATCATCATCATCATCAGCATCATCATCAGCATCATCATCATCATCATCATCATCATCACCATCTGTACTGCCGTCCTCTGCGGAGACGGCGGCAGCCATCAGAAGAATAAAGGCACAGGACATCATTTTGCGCTGGGGCGCCGCCGCGGCCGATGGGTATCGGCAGGTTCCTGACGGGGTCGCTCGGACCCGGAAGCTGTGGCACCAGGCGAGGCTCGGACTGTCGGCTTCGCTGGCACCCAAGAGTTGAAAAGCATCGAGCACAGGAAAAAGGAGGGAGGAGGAGGGGAATGGGCGGAGCCAGAAAAGCTGCAGAGGACTCCGATGCGGACAGTGATAATGTGTCACACTTTCAATCACCATCTGCACTGCCGTCCTCTGCGGAGACGGCGGAAGCCATCAAAAGAAGAAAGGCACGGGACATCATTTTGCGCTGGGGCGCCGCCGCGGCCGATGGGCATCGGCAGGTTCCTGACGGGGTCGCTCGGACCCGGAAGCTGCGGCACCAGGCGAGGCTCGGACTGTCGGCCTCGCTGGCGCCCAAAATCCCGAAGCTCCTGCAAAGCACCTCTGGGCGGTGGTCGGGGTGGTGCTGGGAACGCGTTCAGAAGTCTGTGCTCGAGATGATTGACCGCGCTGGCGGCCCTGCAGAGCTGGGTAGGCGACAGCGCGCTCTTCTTACGCAAATTTCCCGCTGGCCCAGAGTATCGTCGGACCGAGGATGGGGCGAGCCAGCGGCCGTGAGTCTGACGGCCTGCTGCGCTCGCTCTGGAGCGCCACGCGTCATGGCTAGGACCTGCGCGGCAAAAAGAGCGAGGCTCGAACGGCAGCTGGGCATCGAAAAATTCGAGGCGGCACTCACGGCATGCCGCCGCCCAGCGGGCGGCACTCAGACCAGGACACAGCGGGGCGGCTGGGGCCCCTGGGCGCGCTGACGTTGCTCTGGCGGCCAGGTTGAACACTAGCTGAGCCACCCAGCCACGGTCATGGGCCCCCACGATGGTGGAGGCGTCGTAGTCGAAGTTTTTGGCGTCCAGAAGCTCGTCCAGGATTGCGCCCCACGCAGCCGCGCCAGTCGGCTTGCGCCCGTGCTGCCGCGCCGAG
Organism: Prorocentrum cordatum; assembly: GCA_963575745.1. NCBI lineage: Eukaryota > Dinophyceae > Prorocentrales > Prorocentraceae > Prorocentrum > Prorocentrum cordatum. The sequence continues at coordinate 158,361 of CAUYUJ010015242.1, forward strand.
AGCCCGATCGCCACGAACGACTCCCGGTAGTGCCGAACTGTGGTCGGGCGGACGGCGGCGCGGCGGCAGGCCCCCGGGGCCTCACCGTAGGCCTCCAGGCGGGCACCGCCGCGGCGCCCGGCGGCGCGCCGCGCTGGCGCAGGCGGCACGATGGGCGCGGAAGTCCGCCAGCTCGTCCCGCCAAGGTTTCCCGCCCCAGTACTTGACTGCCCCCTCCCACCCGAGCCGGGCGGCGCGCTCGAGGCGCGGGGCAGCCACACGTCGGCTGGGTGCCGGGGAGGGATGCGCGCTGGCTGCCAGACGCCAGTCCCAGAAGTCGTCCAGGAGGGGCCCCCGCGGGCAGCGGAGGCTGTTGGGCGGCGCAGCTGCGCGGCACACCCGGGCCAGTGCAACAGCCAGGCGAGGAGGGTACGCCGCGGCGAAAGAGGTACGCCACCGTGGGCGGGCCCCCGCAAGCTGCACCTTCCCGGCGAGGACGACATGGGGGGCCCCTGGCGCCGGACATCGGCGACTGAGGGTGGGCCCCCCAGGCAGCGTAGTGCAGATCGTCGTCGGCTTCTTCCACGGGGCCCCGTAGGCGCACATGTCGAAGTCGCAGCGCATGGCACCAAGCCTCGCCAGCGCCCGAAAGATCCCGGGATCGCCGAAGAGGCTGCTGCGAGCAGGGTTCTCCAGGATGATGTGGACGCCGCAGCGCGCTGCGACCCGCAGGACCTCGGCGGTGAAGGCCTTGCAGGCGGCGGCGGGGTGGTCCCCGACCCCGGTGGCGCGGGCCGGCACCCACCCCGCGCAAGGAGTGCCGAGCAGGATGCACCACACCAGTCCGCCAGTGATCCAGGCCAGGATCTCCCGCTGCACACGCGGGCCCAGAAGGTCATGATGAGGCCCATGAACTCGATCGACCGGCACCGCGGTGCACAGGCCCTCCTGCGCGGCGGCGGCGGTGGCGGCCCCGCAGCCGGAGTAGAGCTCCAGGAACGCCGGCCGCGAGGCGGGCCAGGCGGAGCGCCCGCGGGCACCAGAGTCAGCGGGCGGCCGCGGCGGCCGCGGCGGGGGAGCCGGGCAAGGGGCTGTGACTTTGGAGAGCTGAATCCCCCCCCCCTTGCCCGGCGCCCCCCTGGCGGCCAGCGCCGCGGGCCGTCGGCCTCCGGCGGCCGCGGCCTCCCCGCGAGGGCGCCCTGGGGGCGCCGCGGCGTCTGCCCGCCACTCTGGCCCCACAGCGGCGGCCAAGGGCAGCTGGCGGAGGAGCGCCCCCGGCGCACGGCGCCCGAAGGGTACCAGGCCCCGCCCGGCCAGGCGAGAATCAAAGTCCGACGGGTTGCGCTCAGTCTCCACGTAGCGCCGGTGCCAGGTGATGCCCGCGCCGATCTGGAGGGCGCACGCGCGGCGGGTGAGGGCCAGCAGCTCCTTGTCCCTCGCCCGACCCCGATCGAACGCCAGGATCTCCGACAGGTTGTCGCCGAAGGAGACGAGGTGGCATCCGTGCGACCGGGCGTCTCGCGCCTCGCGGTCGAGGCCGAGGAGGGCCGTCCGCGCCTCCTTGCAGTGGATCGCCGCCGGGCGCCGCCAAGAACCCACGGCCCCGCGGCGCCAGCGGCTGGGCCGCGCCCACTCCGCCGCGATCGGAGGCACCAGGCCCACCCGCTCTCGGAAGTCGCGGGGCGGGCGGCGGGAGCGGGGGTCGCCAGCCTGCAGGGGGGCCACGCTGGGCAGAGGCTGCAGCGAGTCGGCGACCCAGCGGGAGAAGGCCCCCTCGGGCAGGAGGGGGGCGACCTCGGCGCCACGGATGGCCGCGGTCGTCGCCGCGGGCCCGCCGTCGTCGTCCACGAAGCGCCACCGCTCGCGCCAGACTGCCCCCCGCCAGAGGCTGGCGGGGTCCGCGGCGGCGAAGTGGAAGGCGTACCCCTCGGTGGAGGCGTCGCTGCAGTAGGCCCGACCGAGCATCTCGCCCGCGACGTCGACGTGCGCGAAGTGGCACAGACCGCGGGCGACGGCCAGCTCGGCGAGGGCACCCTCCGAGCCCTCCGGCAGCGGTCGCACCGCGAAGCCTCCCTTGCCGACGAACCGGCAGCACTCCCCGAGCACCGAGAGGAGACACCTGCGCAGACAAAACTGATGGCATAAGTGCCCCAAGAGGCGGTGCATGTGGTCCGGGGAGATGGCCTTGACCTGGAGCAACGTGCCGAGCCCGTACCAAAGCCTCCACAATCGTCGGGCGGCGGGGCGGATCCAAGAGCGGCGGCCGTCGAAGTGCAGGCCAAGCGCCTCGAAGTCCAGGCAGGGGTCGACGCGCTCGTGCACCGCGAGGCCCGCCTCCTCCAGCTCGTGGACCACGGCGGAGAGGAGGCAGGAGACGGAGGCCTGGTCACCCCCGATGACGTTGGCGTTGTCGACGTAAGGGGCGCAGATCGCTGCCCCCGGGGCCAGCGGCGGAGGTGGCTCCCTGTCCCCCAAGAGGTACTCGGGAAGCCCCAGCGAACGCTGAGCCCGACGGCAAGCCTCGCACACGGCGCCGTGGCAGAAGAACAGGGCCCAGCTCCAGCCCATAGGCAAGCCCGCGAAGCACGCCTCCAGGAGGGTGTCCTCGGCGACGGCCACGTCGCACCCGAGGTCGGGGTCAAAGACCGTGTCCACCCCCAGCGCCCCCGCGGTGTCCTGGAGCCCCAGGCCGAAGTAGTGCGAGACCGTGGGCACCAGGAGCTGGTAGAAGCCGCCCTGGAGGTCGATGGAGCCTCCCCACAGCTCCTTGGAGCGGCACGCGCCCCGAGCTGTGGCTGGCCGAGCCGCGCCGTCAGCTCCGGCGGCGTCCAGGGCAGCGGCGGCCGCGTAGCCTGGGTCGTGGATGAGCGACCCCACGGCCCCAGTGGTGGCCAGCTTGGTGCAGGGCGCCCGGCGGTGGACAGCGTTCGCCGGCCTCGCGCCGAGGACGAGGCGGAGCTGCCCAAACTTCTTCTTGACGAAGAACATCCCGCAGCGGGCGGCGACCCTCGTTCGGTAGCAGATGAGGCCGCAGTCGGCGAGCTTCTGCAAGAAGTCACGGAGGAGGCGGGGGTTCGAAGCCAGGCGCCTATGCCAATGCGGACGAACAGGCTCGACCCCCTCCAGCTGGTCCTCCCCCGGGGCGATGAGCGACGGGTCGGCGAGGTAGCGGGCCGCGTCGGCGCCCACCAGCAGCCGGGCGTCCTTCGGGCGCAGCCGCTTGGAGGTGACGGAGACGCGGTCGTGGTCGCACGGCGCCACGGCCAGGGGCACGTCCGTGTCGTAGAGGCCCTTTGCCTCGAGGAGCTCCGGCAGGGCGCCGGAGGGGAAGAGGTCGAACTCAAGTGGCCTCGGGCCCGCAGCCAAGGCCACGTCCGCGAGGCGCCTCCACGTCGCGAGCTGGGCGCCAGACAGCTCCCGCCCGTGGGGAAGGCGGCTGGGCCACGCCGGCTCGGGCAGCCCTCGGGCGCGCGCGGCGGCCAGAGCGTTAAGAGCGGCGGCGGCATCAAGCTGCAACGCGCCCACTGCGCCGGCCTCCACGAGCTCCCGTCCCGACGCTGAGCCGGGCAAAGAAAAGAATGACTTGGGCCGCGGGAGCGGGAACAGACCACACTGCCAGCGGGAAGCACCACGGCGATCCATCCGAGCAGCGGCAGCACCACTGCGAGGCAGAAGGCCAGGTGCGAGGGGGAGAGCCTCGTTGGCCCCACTCGTTGTCCTTGCCGCCCTTCTTGCGGCCACTTTCCTCGGCGTAGAGGCGCTGCTGCTTCAGCGTGAAGGCCTACGTCTTCTGCTCGTCGGCGATGAAGCGGGCGAAATCCCCGACCGCCAGGGTAGCGCCGCCGTCGAGGCGGCTGTGGATCATCATCTCGAGGCCCCGGAAGTCGGGGTTCTTGGGCGACTTCTTGACCGCACGCTCGATGTAGAGCACGCGCCGAGCCAGCATCTCCATCGCAGCACTCTGGAAGATCTCGAGCTGGTCGAAGCACAGCGCGTGGTGCAGCACGGACACGAGGCTCTGGTGATGCTTGGCCACGCCCGCCTCGGCGCTGACTCCAGACGACCAGGCCCACGCAGAGCGGTAGCTCTCCAAGGACTCTCCTGAAGCGCGGATCCCGCGTAGCAGCTCGAGCGACGCAGAGGGTCCGCGGAAGGGCCAGTCCTTGGCCTCGGCCGTCGTCATCCCGTCGCGGCCCGTCTTCACGGCCAGCTCCGAGAGGGTCGCCAGGCCCTCCTTGAAGTCGAGGTAGCGGGCCTCCTGCGCATCGCGGCTGATGGCGAGCACACGAGGGTCGCGGCCGGCACCCGTCTGCTTCTCCTCCCTCCAGGCCGCCAGGTCGCCGGGCAGCAGCCTCTCGACTGCCACCCACCTCTGGTCGTCCATCCTGGCGAGCCCGGCATGCCCCCGCGACACGAAGCGCGCGGGGTTGGAGGTGACGGCGACCTCGACGGTGGTGCCGAAGTCTTCGTCGGCGGGGTCGGCAACGTACCAGACGGCCGCCGAGGCCGCAGCAGCAGGCGCAGCTCCACCCAGGATGCTTGCCAGGGCGTGGGCCTGTTGCATCAGGCTCGCCAGCTCGTCCTCCCCCAGCGGATCGAACCCGTAGAAGTTCCCGCGCAGGCGAGGCGGGATCGGGCACCCACGAACCAGCGGCACGATGCGCGACGCCGAGAGGTTCCGCACCTGGACGTCGTGGGTCGGAGTAGCATACACCCACCTGCCATCGTCCCCGATCTTCACCAGGAGGATGCGGTGGTGCCACCTGAAGTTCGGGTCGTCGTCGAAGGCCTCGGCGATCTGCTGCTGCTCGATGTCGAGGGCCTGCGGGACGGCAGCCATCAGCGGCGACGCCGCGGCACCCAGACGTCAGGCTCGTCGAGAGCAGCCACACCAGGACCCCCAGCGTCGCGGTCGCCAAGCGCCAGCGGCGACGGCCCCGCGCGGCCCGTGGCCAGGGCGGAAGGCGGGGCGGGGCCCCCGAAAGAGGCCCCCGCCGTCGCCGTGCCAACCCAGCGGCCGTGGCACCACAGGCGGCAGGCCGCCGCGAGACCCAGGGCGAGGGTCGCAGCAGCCAGAGCGGCGGCCCACAGGGCCGAAGTCGCCCAGCCGGGGGTGCAGGCGGGGCAGGCGGCCGCCGCCGGGCAGGCGGCCAGCGAGGGGCAGACCGCCTCGGGGCAGACCGCCGCCGGGCAGACGCACGCCGGGCAAGGCGCCGCCGGCGGGCACGACAGCTTGGGGCAGAAGGGCGCGGGCAGTCGAGGACGTGCCCGCAGGAGCCCTGCCCCGCCGCCTCGGGCCCGGCCCACCAGCCTCCGGTGAGGCCACCGAGGAACGCCGCGATCGCGGCGGCAGGGGCGCCGAGCGGGCCGGGCCCTCCCATCCCAAGCCAGAAAAGCTGCAGAGGACTCCGATGCGGACAGTGATAATGTGTCACACTTTCAATCATCATCATCATCATCAGCAGCAGCATCATCATCATCATCATCATCATCATCATCATCATCATCATCATCATCATCATCATCATCATCATCATCATCATCATCATCATCATCATCATCATCATCATCATCATCATCATCATCATCATCATCAACAACATCCTCATCATCATCAGCAGCATCCTCCTCTTCGTATGATTTCGCTTCTCCTTTATATCGGATGTAACCGTTATCCAGTATTCGTGCTGGCAGTAGTGTTCTTACTATTAGCAGCATTGTTACTGTTGATATTACTATGCGTAGTAATATGTTTTATTCGTCTTAATCGAAGTAGCAGTCGTATGTTCATGGTTAGTATTAGTAGCATTGGTATTCCTACGAATGTTTTTCTTAGTATCAACAGCCGTCCTCTTATTAGTCGTATCATTACTCTTACTGGTAGTATGATTGCTTGCATTAGCATGATGAATGTCAACTCTATTATTGTTTGCATTAGTCTGCTTATGATTCGTATTCGTATTCGTTTTATTATTGTTAGTCTGCTGATTATTCCTCCTCTTCCTCTTCCTCCTCCTCCTTATCCTCCTCCTCCTCCTCCACCTCCTCCCCCTCCTCATCCTCCTCCTCCGCCTCCTCCTCCTCCGCCTCCTCCTCCTCCTTTTCCTCCTCCTTGTCCTTATCCTCCTCTTCCTCCTCCACATCCTCCTCCTCGTCATCCTCCTCCTCCACGCGGTGCTTGGGGGCGCCGCTCCAGCCGTGGGCTCATTAAAGACACTAGCTGTAGCAAGAGCAAGGGGTTCGGTTTCGAGTGGCACGGTTTCCGCACACATCCCACGTTGACATCACAACCACGCATCGTTTAGTGTTGACGCTGACGTACGTCGAGTGGGTGGACAGAGTGCAAGCAAGCACGTAGTTCTTCGGCGTTGTCGAAGCACTCCTTTTTACCAATTCCCCCGTCGTCCTGGACGCGGTGCGTCCCAGGTTCAGGGGGCTAGAGACACAGGGGCTTCGAGCCCACTTGAACCCTCCTCCCTGTGGTCTGGGCGTGTTCAGGCAACGCGTCGGGCGGGAGTTCGACACTTCGTCGATGTTGTGGATTCGGGATTTTGTGCTCTGCTACAAAAATTCGTTGCATAAGTCGTGTACGCGTTACGCAAGTAGCCGCAGCCTCGGCCACATCCCAATGTCGGGAATCTACTGACCCGGGTCAACTCAAACCCGGGTCAATCGGGATTTGCAAGATCTTGCAAGATGCTGAAGAATCCTGCAAGATCCTGCGCGCAAGCCCCGGTCTATGCACCCCTGGCCCCGCAGGATCCTGCAAGATCTGGCGCTCTGACAGACCCCGACAATGTATCGGGGCAGGCGTGCTGGTCGCATCTTTCGAGGAACCCTTCGCAACGGAGCTGTAGCCCGCCCAACAGTTCGAATTCGGCCTCCGCCCCTCGGCTAAGAGAGGTGTCTTCAGCTGGCGGGGATGCTGCGGCGGGCGTAAAACTTTGAATCCAATCTCCACACTCTTTTTGGTCGTCGGGGCGAAAGCGAACCTCTTCCACTAAAAGCAGGCGGGCTACGCACAGCTCTAATTAGGGAGACAGGGCACAGGCGGGCGGGGCCTCAGGCGGCCCGAGAGGGCGGGACTCGGGGTGCCGGCGGTAAACCGAATCTCCACACTCGATCCTCAAGATCGAGGGCAGGAGAGGGAGAGCAAGAGAAGGAGCGGGGGAGGCCCGAGAGGCAGCCGGGGGCCCCCGAAACCCAGCGAGGGTACCGCTCCAAACAAGCGTGAGCTGTAGCCGAGGGCAAAGCACCATCTTCGGTTGGCCTTGCCCCGTCCCTGCCTGGGGCGCACTGGTTCGAGGTTCGCGGGATGTGCCCTCGCTGGGTGGTTCGGGAGCTGCTTCTGCACTGTGCATCAGGGCTTCGGTCTGGGCTCTGCGTGGATCTCATCACTCTCATCGCACATGTCCTTACGCCTCCTCGCAGAATCAACGCTGCACCCGCTCATGGTGGTGTGGTTTGGAAGGAGCGGGGACAGTTCACAGTGGAGGTACTCCTGTGTGTATCACATGCTCATGTTCCACAGGCTTCTCAGATTCCCCATCCACATGCGGGCCACCCGGTTCCTCTTCGCCGCGTTGCTCGGCCTCGCGCAGCGGCGCTCGCGCGAGGCCAGGGGGTATGGAGTGCGGGTGATGACCCTTCGTCTTCGGTCTTGTCCTCCAGTCCCCCGCTGCCTCCTCCCCCCCTCCTCCTTATTCCCCCCCCTCCCCCCCTCCCTCCCCTCCCTCTCCTGCACCAAAAATCCCGATATCCTGGCTGTGTTCAGTGCGAGAGGTTATGCAGCTCCCGACCCCACCTTTCGCACCTTCGCGCCGTGGATCGTCCCTGCGGGCCATGGCGCCCAGAACGAGCTCCCGCGGGCCCGGGCTCGATGGAAACAAAAACAAAAACAAACAAAAACCAAAAAAAAAACCTACGGGTGCCGTCGGGGGCGGGAGGTCCAGGCTCTCTGGCCGCAGGTTGGGGGCAGGGATGGCCGGCCGTGGCGGCGATAATCACCGTGCTGCCATCAGGAACACCAGACAAGGAGCGAAAGGGCGATTCTGGCGGGTCCCAAGAATATGCACCACCACCACCACATCCATTCCTCCTCCCTCCTCTTCCCTCCTCTCCCTCTCCTCTTTCGTGGGAGAGGTAGGTGGCGAGGGAGGTGGTGGGTAATTTCTGGCCACAGCGAGCCTCGGAGACGAACAAGTTCCAGACCTGGATATCTGAAGGGGAAGTCGGGGCCCCTCCTGAGCCCGAAGGGGCCTTCGCTTCGGCGCACTGCCTGCGCGGAATTCCGTGCAGTAGGTTCGCGCGGCGTCGGCGTACGCAAAGGTTTTTGACACCACCTCGATCGTTCAACCTTGAACAGATCGCGGCCCCGATCGTTCAGCCTTGAATTCCGTCCGCTCCAATGCCGTTACCATGTCCCTCGGTGCTTCCGCGTCGCAGAGCTCAACCTTGAACGCCTTCGCCGGCGTCGCCAGCGCGCCAACGCCGCACGAACCCACCGCATGATGCAGTGGGGCAGCAGGCGAGCTGCAGTCACGCAGCACGGGTGATGACTCGTTTTCCACCCGCCGCGCGCGACCAGTCCTGATCCTGCTACGGGTGAGCGCGGAGAGCCAGACGCTCTCCCTGGCCACCCCCCTCCCTCTCCCCTCGGCACCCTGCATCCTCACCCCTGACCTGGGCGGGCCAGTGGCAACAGCGCCGGGGAGCGCCGGGGCGCAAGCCTTGCCGGCACCCCACGCCCGGGCCGAGTGGAAAACACGCCATCCGCGGCTCTCTTCCCGAATACGGAGTCACTTTGCTTCAGTGGGCGGCAGACGAGGACAGGGGCTCGTGTAGCGGAATAGAAAACAGCATGGACATATAGTGCCATCGCTCCGCGAAGATTTCTTGGATCTGCGCCAGACGCCCCTCCCTGGCGCGCGGGCCCACCGCAGACTCAAGACATCCGCACGGAGCGCCCAAAGTTTATGTTCATGCCGTTTTTGCTCTTCAATGATGGGTGGGCTGGAGTGGAGAGGGGAGAGGAGCAAGCTAGGTGTGCTCACCCCACATCTGATTTCATACCCCTCCAGCCCCTCCCTTCCCGTGGCGCTGGGGTCGCTCCCATCCGCCGACACGGGGGTTGTCGTAGAAGGCCCTGATCCCAGTGGCCATGCTGCGATTCGCAATCAGAAAGGGGGCTTCGCACAGCGGGCAAAAACGAGGTGGCGGATAAGAAAGAGGAGGACGGCGACGAGGGAGGAGGAGAAGCAGCAGCAGGGATAGCAGCATGAACAGGAGGACCAGGGGAAGACAGAGGAGGGAAACGGGACAACAGACGAACGAGTTGGATCCAGAAATGTGGCCCGCGCTGAGGAGGAGTGCTACTCTGAACGACCGGAGCAAATCCCCGAGTGTGAAATGTGGCCAACGATGCAGCGGGAATACCATGCTTGAAGGGCCGAGAGCATTCGGATCGAAAAACCATAAACACGAACTGATGAGATCCTGTGGGCGGTGGCACCGCTGGCCATGATCAGGGGACAAAAGAAAATCCGCCGATCCGGCGTGTGAACTACAAGGAGCCTCAGCAACGGCTCTGAGCCTAAGCAAGAGCTTCAGCTCTGCTTGTGGGGGGTCGCCAGGGCGGCTCTGCCGGGGAAGGGGGGCAGGGGGGGGTCGTCCATCTGGCGTTTTTTTCATGATTTGCGCGTCCGGACCCCCCCCATCTGGCGTTTTCTTAATGATTTGCGCATCCCCAAGATGTTTCGGGGTGTCCGACGGACCCCCCTCACATCTAGCCGCTACCGCCCCCAAGACCCTCTCCTCGGAACCCTCCCCAGACCCCCCCCCTGGGACCGCTCCAGGCACCCCCCGGAGAAGGAGAATAAAGAGGACCGGAAGAATCGAGGAGGGAGGAGGCCACAAAGCCGCGAAGATCACCGAATCCGGAGCCCCCCAGATCGGCGGCACTGGCCGGAGTCCATTACGATATTACTGATACTGAGTAGGTGAGGAGGAGATTGGCTACACGCACGAGTTACCCTAGGCAGGGATGACCTCTGGTGCGCGGTTTGTCGATCGCTGCATGCGATGCGACAGTAGCGGCCTGCGTACTTGGGTTTGGTCCCCCCGCACGCCCCGAGAGCCACGGACCAAAGGTCACTCCAAAGAAGAATTAGTTTTACGTATTGCCGAAGAGAGCCTGCTTCAATGCGCCAACATCTGTGAGGGCCTCCGCAGGGGTTGATAAAGGTAACACTAAGCCTCGCCATGTCCACAGCCGCGCAAGCTCCAGCACGAGTCAGACGATGTCTCCAACATCGAAGGAGAGAGGGTGGTGCAGAAAGCAGACACGTTCCTGTCCAGGCTGAGCTGCCTCGGGAAAGAAACGGCCTTTATGTACACACCTTCCTCGGGATCGTCATCCTGGGCCTAACACGGTACGTCGAATATGATATGCAGCGAATGTGTGCTGGCTTGGAGCACGCACTTAGACTGTCTAAACGACCGCGCCCGCGAGCGTTCAGCTTCGAGATCGCCCGGATGCAAGATCTGATTTGAACATCAAGGTGCTTATGTACTTGCTACCCGAGCCAACAAGAGACCATAATAAACGGAAAAAGCGCTGCGTGGACGACCCAGGTAACTGCGCACCAGGTTAAGGTCAAGATGGAATGCTCCGCACTCGTGAACGGTCGCTCGGACGGAGCTTGCTGCCGAGCAGGAGGGAGTCAAATGAGACCACTGAAATGGATCGCAGCCACACAACACATTGCGGCTAGCTCGGCACTCTGAAGTATAGAAAGATCTTGCTTATCGCTTCCACAACGATTCGAAGCCTGGTTGGAGGCCGAAACACACATCCGCCACCGTGCCTGCACGAAATGGGCATGCTAGAATGCCAGGTGCAGCTCTGTAAGACTTGGTCCTCTACTCAGGGACCCCGACCTCTGCTCCTGGACAGGGGCATGCATACCCCCTGGTGCCAAGGCCACGATCCTTCATACAAAAACTTGGATCCGCACTGCCGAGTCCACGATCCCTCGTAGAAAATTATCCGAAACGTATCCAAAACCTTCTCCACGCGAAGCGCAAATTTGCACGAACGCTTCATGAGACAAAACACATCGCCAAAGATGCACGATCAGGGCTGCCCTTACCTTCGCCGTACCTCCCAGGAGCCCACGACAGTGGCAACAGTTGCGCATTTCGCAGCCACCCAATAAGCTGCGAGGTCTCGTGCAATCCGTTACCCCGCCGTGCCTCCCAGGAGCCCACGATGTTGCGCAAAACGCAACCACACAAGGAGCTGCGAGGTCTCGAATACTCCGCTATTCCGCCGTGCTTCCCGGGGGGCCACGAAAGCTACGACGGTTGCACAGTTTGCAGCCATCCCTGGAGCTGCGAGGTCACTCCGCCGTGCCTTCCAGGAACCCACGCGCAAATGTCGATAATGGAGCAAATTGCAGCCCATAGGGAGCTGCGAGGTCTCGGGTGCTCCCGACTCCGCCGTGCCCCCCAGAAGCCCACGAAGGTGGCGACTCTCGCGCAGTTCGCAGGCACCGAAGGAGCTGCGAGGTCTCGAGTACTCCCCTACTCCGCCGTGCCTCCCAGGAGCCCACGAGAGTGACGACGGTTGCACACTTCGCAGCCACCCAGGGAGCTGCGAGGTCTCGGGTACTCCGCTACTCCGCCGTGCCTCCCAGGGGCCCACGAAAGCTACGACGGTTGCACACTTCGCAGCCACCCATGAAGCTGCACGATCTCGGGGACTCCCCGATCCCGCCGTTCCCAAGCCCATGAAAGTGGCGATTGTTGCACACTTCGCACCCGCCTGGGGAGCTGCGAGGTCTCGGGTACTCCCCTACGCCGCCGTGCCCCCCAGAAGCCCACGAATATAGCGACGGTTGCGCTGCTCGCAGCCACCCGAGGAGCTGCGAGCATCTGGCTGGCTCCGCGTACTCGCCTGCCTTGCCGGGCCTCCCAGGAGCACACAACACTGGCGACAATAGCGCAATCTGCAACCCCTTCTGGGAGATGCGAGGTTTCCTCTGAATCTGCGTACTCCGCAATTCCGCCATGCGGCGACTGTTGCGCGGTGCGCAGTCACCCCAGGGAGCTGCGAAGTCTCCCGGACTGCCTTATTCCGCCGTACCCCCCAAGAACCTCCGAACGTGGCAACAATTGCACAGGTCGCAGCCACCCAAGGAGCTGCGAGGTCTCGGGTGCTCCGCTACTCCGCCATGCCTCCCAAGAGCTCACGAAAGTCGCGACGGATGCAGTCCGCAGCCATCCCGGGAGCTGCGAAGTCTCGGGTACCCCCCTACTCCGCCGTGCCCCCCAGGAGCCCACAAAAGTGGCAAGGGTCGCACACTTCGCAGCCGCCGAGGGAGCAGCGCATGAGGAGGCAGCGAACAGGAGGAGGAGGAGGAGGAGGAGGAGGAGGAGGAGGAAGAGGTGGAAGAGGAGGAGGAGGAGGAGGAGGAGCAGCAGCAGCAGCAGGAGTCTGAAGCCAGAGTGTCATCCTGCATTAGGGATCGCAAGTGTACAGGATAGGGATGAAGTGGTGCCGGCATGAGAGGTGAAAGGCCTCTTCACTCCCACACCGACGCACATGGTCCGAGAAGGCAGGGCCTACCCGAATGCGAATAGGGCGGCGACGCCTCGAACCAGAATGGCAGCGGTCGCAAAGCACAAACACGCCACAGTCATTCGAGGCGGCCCCTCAAAGTCGATGGGGGCGAACGCAGTTCGGCCGGTACCATCTGGCACGCATGTCCAAAGCTGCGATTCACAGCCAATACAGGAGACTCTTAACCAACAAATCCAGTTACCAAGACAGCGCATAGAACTGAAAAGCGGGATGTGAAGAACTGAGAGAGCGTGATCCACCGCCGCTTTACTGTGGAAAATTTCCCCCCCCTCTTCCTCCGGAACCCGCCCCCCCCCCCCTTCCGAAAATATCCCCCCCTGCTGGAGCCCCCCCCCCCTCCCCCGGCAAACCCCCCCTCCCCCAACCCCTTTCCCCCCTCTCCCCCTCGAAAACCGGGGGGGCCACTACCAATTCGACCCCCCCCGCTCGAAAACCGAGGGGGTCACTCCCGGTTCGAACCCCCCTTCCCCCCTCACCGCCAGCAAACGACTCCCGGTCCCTATCACCGTCCGCACCACATCCCCCACTGTTGTTTCCAGCACCACTGTCCTCACCACCACTGTTCCCGCTGGTTCCACCACCGTCCCTACTGTCCCACCAGTGCCTCCACCACTGTTGCACTGTCCCCACTGTCCCCACCACTGTTCCCACCACTGTTCCCACCACGGTTCCACTTTCTCCACGGCCCCAACCACTGCCCAACTATCCCCACTGTCCCCACTGTCCCACTGACTCATCCGCTGTCCCACTGAGCTGTCCCACTGTCCCCACCACTGCGCCCACTGTCCCCACCACTGAGCCCAATGTACCTCTGTCCCATTGCCCCACCGCCGTCTTCGCCACCGCCTTCAACACTGTCCCCACTACCACTGCACCCTCCACTGTCCCACTGTTTCCACCACGTTCCCACTGTCCCCACACCACTGTCCCCACCACCACCGCCCCCACCACTGTCCCACTCTCCCCACTGTTCCCACCATTGTCTCACCACTGTCCCCACCATTACCGTCCCCACCACTGTCCCACTGTCCCACTGTCCCCACCACTGTCCCGCTGTCCCCTCACCACTGCCCCCACCACCACCGCCCCCACCAGTGCCCGCATCCCCCCCCCCGGTTTTCGAGGGGGGGGGCTGAACCGGCAGTGACACCCCCCCTTTTTTGATGGACTGGGGGGGGGGGGCTCGACGCGGTAGCGACCCCCCCCCCCGGTTTTCCGGAGGGGGGGGGTTCGAACCAGCAGTGACCCCCCCCCCCGTTTTCTGCCAGCAGCGGTAGAACACGCTCTTTCGAAGAACTGGACCATGCTTCCATGAGCCAGCCAGCTTAACACTAAAGCGTAAGGTTAAAAATAAGATGACGCAATACGTATTGCGCTGGGCTGATGGTCAGCCCAGAAGGCCCTGGCAGAGACCGACGTGGCTGATCCCACATCGGTGCATACAGATTGGTGGGGTCTCGCATCCGCGACACCTAGAACAGAGCTTGAACTCGCGGTTCCACGACAAAACTAAGCTGAAGGAGCGCTGAGACGCGCTCGCCTCTGATTAATCGCGGTTCCACGACAGCTCTGACCGGGGCCAGCAAGAGGGCCCCACTCTGTGCACAGAGCGGCCGCAGCTGAGCAATCCCTTTGACCTTTATTGAAGGCCCAAACTACCACGGTCCATCACGGCAGCCGACTTTCGGCGATTGGACTCCCATTATTGCGACATCGCCCGCGCGCGTCGACTTAACTTCGCGCGCGTAACTCTGATGACCGGCCACGACCTGCAAAAGCACGTTCCCGTCCATGGTGCCATTGACATGACCATCCGCCGCCACGTCGCGGGCGTCGCACCACTGCGCGTTATCTGCAGCTCCAAGATCCGAGAATCCCTAAGCCAACAATTATGTCCCAGCAGCGTCTTCTCAGTAGGGGCCATGAGATCTCTGCTGGAGAGGACCTTGCACGCGGTTCGGGTAGCACTTGTAAGGCATACCACGATGCAGAGCCCACCTCCTTCACGAAGTCGTTTAAGCCCAGAGGGACTGAAGGGCCCCTTGATTAGCTCATGCACGGTCACCAGAATAGGGCCACACTCGACCACGCGTCGCGGGCAGCAGTGGATCGAACTAGGAGGCGATGGGACTTGGAAGAGCTGTCGACGCCTTGGCCGACTTGTTACGCGCTGCCCCTGCCTCCACTACGCAGTAAATTTCATCGTCCGCGAAGGCCGTACCCCTTCGCCCCATCACCCCCCCTGCGAATTCTCGACGCCGAATCAACATGCAGGCGCGCAGTTCCGTCGAGGGCCACCGCGCGGCTCGCGATCTTGGCCCCCTGCAACGGCTCACGAGTAAAAGAGCTGCGGCGTTTCACCTGGATAGCGGTCGGTGTTTGGACACGCTGCAGCAATAAATTGCACACCGACATCCAGGGTTGCGCAAGGGTGGAATAAACCAGAGCACACCAAAAGTGAACAAACATGTTGCAAACAACGTCGCTAGCGGCGGCGCCGGGAGGAGCCCCGACAAGATCGAGGCATGCGTTCGGGCAAAGTTGCTGGACAGACTCGCCCTGATCAATGATCACGTCGCCCTCCGCCGCCACGGCATACATTTCGGCGCAATTCGCGCAAGCGCGCTTGTTGAGTTTGCGCGTGCCGAGTACTTGTTCAACTCTCCTCGCGCATGCATCCGCGCGAGTCTCTCTGCCACACATATGTCATATACACGCTTGGCCGCGAGCGCGCCCTAAGCGGCCTCAAACTCTGGATCGCGCGACACTGACTCGAGGCCAATGTCCCCCGTGGTTCGCGCCGGCTTGAGGGGGCAAGCACGGGGGGCACCCTGGGCGCCGGCCCCAGGCCCGAAGCACGCCAGGCAATGTCGGGGCTCGCCGTAGTCCTCAAAGCCAGACATCGCAAGCGTGACCGCTGCACTTTCAGGAGGTAGGGTAGAACATGCAGCGCGATCCTGTCTCCCAGCTGCTTCCGCCAGCTCTCTGTCGGTTAAGCCACTGAGGAAGGCCTCGTCTACGTCTGAGCTGGCTAGAATCCAATCTCGATGGCAGGCGGCTTCTTGTGGCTGCCACTTCCTTGCCAGCACCCTCGCTGCGCTGGGTCGAACCAAACTACGAAGGGCAAACTGCGCGACGCTTCTTTGCTCGAGCACGCGCGGACCGAAGCGAGGCCCTCGCCGTCGCGCGAGGGCGCCTCTCAGCGCGATTCCACGGGGCCCCGCGCGGCGCACGCGCCGCGGGAACAATGGCCGCCACGATAGCAAGTCCAATGGCGCAGCCAAACGAACCAGCGAAACACGCACCTCACAATCCACAGACCAGGCCACTCGCGCCCCGCCAAGAAAATCATGCACGACAACATTCGTCGGCAAACAATACGCCACGCGACGGAACGCAAGTGCTCGGCCACGACTCAAGGGGCGCCCGCCCCGACCGGCCGGGCGCCAATACCAGCGCCGCCCTAATCGCAACCGCGAACGGCGCGCCTGCGGGCGCGACCCGCGAGCGCCGCGCGCGACTGGAACGACGCGTCGAGGCGCGAAAGCGCGACCCCTACGCCGAACACTTGCGCTGCGAGGAAGGCCAAAGAACTCCCGAATTCACCTCCCCAGTAGCTTTTAATCGCTACGGTCCAGAACGCGGCCCGCGAGGCACGGCCAAGTCCGTGCTGCCCCATGCGAGGCCCGCTGTCGCGACCCAACCTAGCAGTCTTCCCACTGGAAAATCGGAACCGCTGCGGGGAGCCGTCGGACGGCAGCCTTCGCGGCGCCCCTGCCACGCAGCCGCGAGGCGACGAGCTCGGGGGGCACAAAATGGCTGATATTCGAATCCCCCCGCCCAGCGGCCATTGGAAGCACGCCTCGAAAGGCAAAGCCAACGACCAGGCTCTCAGCGACTGTCGCGGGGGCGCCTGCAAGAAATGGCGCGGCCGATGGCCTTTCCCGCGCCAGCGCGGCAATTCACGTGCCAAGCACACCGTGGGCGGCGCCAATCAGCTGGCCAGGGAACGTCGCCGCGGGGGACAATATTTCTACAACATCTGGATTAGCGCTGGACCTCCCACTTGCATCCAACACATGGCAGCTCGCATCGCCGCCTGCGAGGAGAGCCCCGATTTTCTAGAACACGCGATCGTATTGGCCACTGCCTCAAGCACGTTCGCGAGAGGCACGCAAGAAAGAGGATTCCTGCCCACGAACCCACAAACAAGAGACAACACCCGTTTGGCGCCAACATCACCCCGCAACACTCGCGCATCATGGGCGCATTCGTCGTGCATTAATTGCACGCTAATCGCGCGCTGCTGCCACGATACGCGAATCGCACGCGAATCGCGCGCTGCTCGCGCCCTTAAGGCGCACCAAGAGCACACTAATCCCACACTAATCGCGGACGAATCGCGCGCTAGGCGCAGGCCGGGAGGGAGCGGGGGCCTGCGCTGACAGCGCACTAAGCGACGCGCAAATTTCTAATGGTTTAACACTGAATTGATTGAGCGCCTCCGAAGGGAAAGACACCGCCGGCCCACCTCGCTTGGATCGCGCAAGACGGCCCCGAGAGGGTTCCCCAGAACGCGACTGGACGGGCTACTCAAACGATCCCAGCAGGGGAGAAGGAATGGCAAATCCCCCCAGAGGGCTTCCAAAGACGCCAGACAGCTGCCGAAAGGGAAGACAAGAGGCTGCGAAAACAACCCAACATGGCACCCAGACGATTGGAAAATTGAAAACGAAACAAAAGAGGGATACGGAAAAGCAGACAGGAGCATCTCAAATTAGTTCGGCGGCCCCGGAAGAGCCTCCAGGGACCCCCAGGCGGCCCAGGAGCGCCCAAGACAGCTCAGGACAGCGCCCAAAAGGCGCCCAGACGGCCGAAGACGGCCCCGAGAGGCCGTCAGGTCGTGCACCCGCAGGTTCCAGGACGGCGAGATACGCGCACTGAAGCTCGAAGAGAGGCGCCAGGAACAGCCCGACGAGGACAGAATCACCCAAGCCCCATGTGTTTTCCCCACATGCTCAGTGGGATGTTGGTTTTCTTCTCTGCCTCGTCGCACCTTTCTCACACAGCGCAGCACAGCACAGCACAGCACAGCACTGCTCAGCACAGCGCACCACAGCTCAGCTCGCTCAGCACAGCACAGCACAGCTCAGCTCAGCTCACCACAGCACAGCACATAGCAGGCGTGACATTTTCTCGACACCATGGGGGGTGCGCAGGGGGTGGTCCCTCACCGCGGCCGCTATGCACGACGGTCGCCCAGGGCATAGCAGGCGTGGCATTTTCTCAACACCATAGGGGGTGCGCAGGGGGTGGTCCCTCCCGCGGCCGCTATGCACGACGGTCGTCCAGGGCATAGCAGGCGTGGCATTTTCTCGACATCGTAGAGGGTGCGCAAGGGGTGGTCCCTCACCGCGGCTGCTACGCACGACGGTCGTCCAGGGCACAGCAGGCGTGGCATTTTCTCGACACCATAGGGGGTGCGCAGGGGGTGGTCCCTCACCGCGGCCGCTATGCACGACGATCATCCAGGGCATAGCAGGCGTTGCATTTTCTCGACACCATAAGGGGGTGCGCAGGGGGTGGTCCCTCACCGCGGCCGCTACGCACGAGGGTCGTCCAGGGCACAGCAGGCGTGGTATTTTCTCGACACCCACCAGAGGGGGTGCGCACGGGGTGGTTCCCTCACCGCGGCTGCTACGCACGACGGTCGTCCAGGGCATAGCAGGCGTGGCATGTTCTCGACACCGTAGGGGGTGCGCAAGGGGTAATCCCTCACCGCGGCCGCTATGCACGACGGTCGTCCAGGGCATAGCAGGCGTGGCATTTTCTCGACACCATTGGGGGTGCGCAGGGGTGGTCCCTCACCGCGGCCGCTATGCACGAGGGTCGTACAGGGCATAGGAGGCGTGGCATTTGCTCGACACCAGATTGGGTGCGCAGGGGGTGGTCGTTCACCCGCTATGCAGGACGGTCGTCCAGGGCATAGCAGGCGTGGCATTCTCTCGACACCATAAGGAGGGGCCCAGGGGGTGGACCCTCACCGCGGCCGCTATGCACGACGGTCGCCCAGGGCATAGCAGGCATGGCATTTTCTCGACACCATAAGGAGGGGCCCAGGGGGTGGACCCTCACCGCGGCCGCTATGCACGACGGTCGTCCAGGGTACAGCAGGCGTGGCATTTTCTCGACACCATAGGGGGTGCGCAGGGGGTGGTCCCTCACCGCGGCCGCTATGCACGACGGTCGTCCAGGGTACAGCAGGCGTGGCATTTTCTCAACACCATAGGGGGTGCGCAGGGGGTGGTTTCTCACCGCGGCCGCTATGCACGACGGTCGTCCACGGCAAAGCAGGTGCCGCATTTTCTCGACACCAGATGGGGGTGCGCAGGAAAGGGTCTCCCACCGCGGCCGCTAATCACGACACTGTCGATCAGCCTGGCAGGCGCGGCAATTTTTCGACACCAGAGGGGGTGCGCAGGGCGTGGACCCTCACCGCGGCCGCTATCCACGACGCTGTCGAAAAGCCTAGCAGGCGTGGCATTTTCTCGACACCAGAGGCGGTGCGCAGGGGGTGGTTTCTCACCGCGGCCGCTATCCACGACACCGTCGAAAAGCCTAGAAGGCGCGGCAATTTCTCGACACCAGATGGGGGTGCGCAGGGAAGGGTCTCCCACCGCGGCCGCTAACCACGACACTGTCGATCAGCCTGGCAGGCGCTGCAATTTCTCGACACCAGATGGGGGTGCGCAGGGGGGGGGGTCTCCCACCGCGGCCGCTATCCACGACACGGTCGACAAGCCTGGCAGGCGCTGCAATTTCCCGACACCAGAAGGGGTGCGCAGGAGGTGGTCTCCCACCGCAGCCGTTATCCACGACACCGTCGAAAAGCCTAGCAGGCGCGGCAATTTCTCGACACCAGAAGGGGTGCGCTGGGAGTGGTCTCTGGTCCGGCTTCTGTCCACCACATTGTCGAAAAGACTAGAAGGCGCGGCAACGTCTCGACGCCATACGGGCGCGCAGCGGGCGGTCATTGGGCAGGGCCGCTATCCACGACACTGCCGCAAAGCCTATTGCAGCGGGCGTGGCGGTTTCTGGTCACTACTGGGGGTGCGGTCGCATGGTTTCCAAGTGCGGTGCTTATCCACGGCGCTGCCCTGATCCGTAAACATCGCGGCTCAAGCCGATCTGAAAGGTCGAAGTCAGCACCTGATCTGAAAGATCGAAGTCAGCACCCCCAGCCCAGGTTCCCACTGCAACTGCTTCTAAATGTTTGATGGATGGTTCGTGTGGCTCGAGGTGGTGGCGGTGGCAGTGGCAGCATAGTACACACAGGACATAATATCAAGTATGTGGGGTTCCTCGGTAGTGCAATTTTGCTACGATGCGTCGCGCTTGCCGGGGGGTCCAGCGCGCGAGACTTGAAGAGAGGCGGGGAGGCATCCGGAACGGCCGCCAGCGCCCCGATGGACGGTCAAGATCGCCCCAGAAGCATCCCCGAGAGGCCCAAAATTAGCCTGGCGAAGAACCCAACCATATGCAGTTGTCAGTACCGCAGCTGCGGGTTTCATCTTCAAAGGAACTCCCCATAGGACCACGGAACGTGTGAGGGGTGTGCCGAGATGGGTGCCACTGGGGCATTCGGTGAAGCTCCCTATGGGGACATGAAACACGCGCGGGGCGTGCCGACATGGGTGGCGGAAACGCATGTGAAGGCCGCCACTGGGGCCTCCAAGGGAGCTCCCTATGGGTCCCCGAAACATGATGCTGCTGCGGGGGGGGTGCCGGGATGGGTGGCGGAGACGCATGTAAGCGCCGCTACTGGGGCCTTCGGTGGAGCTCCCTATGGAGCCACGAAGCGCGTGAGGGGTGTACTGTGAGCGCCGCCACTGGGGCCTTCGGTGCAACTCCCTACGAGGCCACGAAACGTGTGATGGGTGTGCCGAATTGGGTGCGGGTGGTGACGCATGCGGGCGGTGCCACTGGGGCCTTCGGTGGAGCTCCCTATGGGGCCACGAAACCTGTTGTTGTGAGGAGCGTGCCGGGATGGGTGGCGGGGACGCATGTGAGCGCGGCCGCTGGGGCCTTCGGTGGAGCTCCCTATGGGGCCACGAAGCGTGTGAGGGGTGTGCCGAATTGGGTGTGCGGGACGCATGCGGGCGGCAGCCCTGGGGCCTTCGGTGGAGCTCCCTATGGGGCCACGAAACGTGTGAGGGGTGTGCCGAATTGGGTGTGCGTGACGCATGCGGGCGGCAGCACTGGGGCCTTCGGTGGAGCTCCCTATGGGGCCACGAAGCGTGTGAGGGGTGTGCCGAATTGGGTGTGCGTGACGCATGCGGGCGGCAGCGCTGGGGCCTTCGGTGGAGCTCCTATGGGGCCACGAAACGTGTGAGGGGTGTGCCGAATTGGGTGTGCATGCGGGCGGCAGCACTGGGGCCTTCGGTGGAGCTCCCTATGGGGCCACGAAGCGTGTGAGGGGTGTGCCGAATTGGGTGTGCGGGACGCATGCGGGCGGCAGCCTGGGGGTGGAGCTCCCTATGGGGCCACGAAACGTGTGAGGGGTGCCGAAATGGGTGTGCGTGACGCATGCGGGCGGCAGCAATGGGGCCACGAAACGTGTGGGGTGTGCCGAATTGGGTGTGCGTGACGCATGCGGGCGGCAGCACTGGGGCCTTCGGGAGCTGGGGCCACGAAACGTGTGAGGGTGTGCCGAATTGGGTGTGCGTGACGCATGCGGGCGGCAGCACTGGGGCCTTCGGCGGAGCTCCCTATGGGGCCACGAAACGTGTGAGGGGTGTGCCGAAGTGGATGGGGCCTTCGGTGGAGCTCCCTATGGGGCCACGAAACGTGTGAGGGGTGTGCCGAATTGGGTGTGCGTGACGCATGCGGGCGGCAGCACTGGGGCCTTCGGCGGAGCTCCCTATGGGGCCACGAAACGTGTGAGGGGTGTGCCGAATTGGGTGTGCGTGACGCATGCGGGCGGCAGCGCTGGGGCCTTCGGCGGAGCTCCCTATGGGGCCACGAAACGTGTGAGGGGTGTGCCGAATTGGGTGTGCGTGACGCATGCGGGCGGCAGCACTGGGGCCTTCGGCGGAGCTCCCTATGGGGCCACGAAACGTGTGCGGGGTGTGCCGAATTGGGTGTGCGTGACGCATGCGGGCGGCAGCACTGGGGCCTTCGGCGGAGCCCCCTATGGGGCCACGAAACGTGTGAGGGGTGTGCCGAATTGGGTGTGCGTGACGCATGCGGGCGGCAGCACTGGGGCCTTCGGCGGAGCTTCCTATGGGGCCACGAAACGTGTGCGGGGTGTGCCGAATTGGGTCTGCGTGACGCATGCGGGCGGCAGCACTGGGGCCTTCGGCGGAGCTCCCTATGGGGCCACGAAACGTTTGAGGGGTGTGCCGAATTGGGTGTGCGTGACGCATGCGGGCGGCAGCACTGGGGCTTTCGGTGGAGCTCCCTATGGGGCCACGATACGTGTGAGGGGTGTGCCGAATTGGGTGTGCGTGACGCATGCGGGCGACAGCAAGGAGGCAGCGGGAGGAAGGAAGGAAGGAGAACGCGGGGACCGTTTCTTCAAAACGAGGACCCAACACCACAAGATGGTTGGGAAAAACTGGCCCAGTGGGCCCCCGGGATGGCCTCTGGGAGGACCCGGCGGCGCCCGAAGCCCAGCGCGTGATAAGGGGGCCGCTGTGGGAAGGAAGTGGCAGCGAGAGGGCGCCCCCGCCGCCGCCTGGGCCGACGGCGACGAGGGGGAGTTGTTGTTGTTGTCGTTGTCATCAACAACAACAACGACGACGACGACAACAACAACAACAATAATAATAAGTTTAAGACCGCTCGCCCTTTCTATGCTCGAGTGTCCAATAACGGAGGGTGCGCCGCTGGATAACCCCAAGGGGGGGGTGCGGTGGATCGTTTGTGCGATTTGACCAAGCGGTTTTCCGCGCACGTGGCGGCTCTCAGGGGTCTGGGGATACGACGCGTCACATCTTAACATATTCGTCGCTCACCCTCATTTCTTTTCCTCTTCCCTCCTCCCTCCATTCTACCACTCTCCGTCCTCTCTCCCTCCCGCTATTTCTTCGCTACTGCAACAAAAAGCAACGCAAACGTAATGCACGTGCAACGCAATGCAAGAGCAGGCGCAATCCCTCGCGCGCAGTAAGTCGAGCGTTGCCGCGGGGGGTCGGCGGAATAGCTGGGGCCTCCCAGCGCGAACGAAAATGCAACCCATACATATTTCCAAGTACGCACATCGCGAATATATGTAACAACATCATTTGCGGAAGAAAGGAAGGCATTGCAAGCCGCGGGCATCATCTAGCACTTCTGGCGCTTAGCTGGGCCAGCGGAGGAAGTGCGCTTACGCTTGCTCCTCTTTGGGGCCTCGCGCCACTCCTCGAACTTAACCGACTTGGGAATGGCCATGAGACATTGCTCGGGTTGCTGTCGGAAGATTGCCATCGCGTGGGCGTGCCAAGACGCCGCCTTGATGTCAAGCATTCCCTCTGGAGCGCGCCTCTTCATGTGCAGAGCGATCACTTTTCCAAACGAGAAAAGGTCTAAAGTAAGCCTGCATCGCTCGGGGGTTGACGTGAAGACGTTTGCGCTGTACGCCTTCAGCTGGAACATGACCGCCTCAGTTGGGGTTGTTCCGAAGGTACACGATGAACCAGCTCTGGCTTTGTAGACTGTTATGTTCTGGTTTAAAAAAAAAGTAACGCGACGCTGCCATGCACCTCGAGAGCAGGTCGCGGACTGTCGACTTGGATCTACGTCCTGTGAGCGGCCTTTCGCACGCCTTCACATTCATGCTCATCACCGCCATGACGTCGATGCAGTACTGCTTGTGATCCAAATACGCCTTCTTCTGGTACGTAGCATCTTGGATTCTGTCATAAGCCTTGCGGAGCTCACAGGGGCGAGCTTCGAAGTTACCTTGGTTTTGTCCTCCTTGGTTGACCGACGTCGAAGTACCGCTTGTTTTTTCAAGGTCGGCGCTGGCTTCCCGTTGAACTTCAGCGTGGCCTTCTTCATATCCCTGCAGAGCTGGTCGCCTTCTTTAACGAACTTCGCCAAGTGCATCCAGGCATGAAGAGGGTCTCCGCCAACGCATTTGACGTTTGGGAACAGTTTCTGCACGTCTTGCAAGCTCCACTTCTCCGGCGAATCAAATAACACAATCTCAGTTTGGCTTCTCTGCGAACGGCACGTATTCGACCTCATGAACCTCGCCAGCTCTGGAACGCCTTCGCTGAAACCTGGCTTGCAGGCCACGGGAACTCCGTCAGCGACCATGACGTGAACGCAATGCAATTCCGAACGGTCCGCAGCGCTGTTTTTCCTCCCGCGGCTTGTCTGGCCGACAACCGAAAGCGTGTACTTGTACGACGAATCGAAGGACATCACTCGGAAGCTCAGCTGGTCCATGCATTTCTTCTTGTATACATCAGCTATCTGAATCCCAGCTTGATAAATATTCACCCAAACCTCGCGAAACTTGGGGGCCGCGAAGCATAACTCACTGCCAGTGGAAATGTAATGCTCGATCACGCGGTCTCGAATGCGCAGGTATGTGGACTGCGTGCGAGAATCAATAAACGAAACCACAAGAAGAAGAAACTCTGGAGTGACGCGGTAGTTGCGCGTGACCCTGACGCCCTCGTCTTCGACTACGAACCGAGGGCCTCGAACGTCCAGCAAGAGATGCGCGCGGACGTCGTTAACATTTTTCATGTTGTCGACGCCAATGGAACTCCGCAAAAGCTCGGCGCTGCGACGCAGATAACCAATCCCGCATCTCAGCCGAGCGCCTGTCAGCTCGGAAACGCAGTTCCTGATCTGATCCAGCCTCGCCAGATTCTCAATGACCATCGCCTGTCGGCCAGCCGTACCTCCCAGCAGCGGTTGCTTCTTGTCGTACTTGAAGTGGCCTTCGAGACGTTCTAGCCGCTGGAAGTGCCGATTCGGGCAATGCGGGCACCGCCACCGACCCTGGCTATCCTTGCAGGAGCTGTGGTCCGAGAAGTTCTTCACATCCTCCTTCAGTAGCTGCATGGTCCCCGCTGGGAACTTCACAGGCGAACCACAGAGAGAGTCGCCGTCGTTCACTCCAGTGGCGCATGAAGTTAAGTCGGCCTGCGACACCTCGAAGATCCTCTGTGTCCCAGACACCGCGTCAGCGATGATCTCCTCGGCTTCTTGCAAGGAAATCAGCTCTGCGCTGCCGCCGCGGAAGCTGGCGATGGCGTTCTCACCCACGCGCAACCCATATGCGTGACCGATCCTGAGGATGCAACTACTGAGATGTGTTCGTCTGAAGGGCCAGGAAGGATTTCAGCCAAGGCAGATAGCAAATGATGCGCGGTAAAGATGCAGGGCCTCGGAACGCCGCGCTGGCGGTTCTCGGGAATGCACCGCCGAAGGACGGAAAGTAAAACTTGTGGATGCCATGGTGCCCTTGAAACCTTGCGCATCCTTACTATGCGCCTTGTCTGTAGGCTTCATAGCGAACCTACTTCGCGGAATGAGGCCGCGAAGTAAGCACGAATGGGGATGAAGCAGCGTTTGGCAGGATAACAAGAAATAGTGCACCGACTTGGAGCTATAGCAACACCAGAAATTAACCCCCCCAGAAGTTACACCCGAATGTCCCGTCGTCCACGACGAAGCGCCCGCCGCTGCGCACGCGCGACGGTGGGGCGTGGTCTACATGGAATCCAGGCGGTCGTAGCATGTGGCTGCCGTCCTGGAAATATCACGCAGACGCGCCGTCGCGCGAGCAGCGGCGACCGAGGCGCCGCGCGCGTTCCCATGGAATCCAGGAACACCCGCGGCACGCCGCGGCGCCGCTGCGAGCTCGACGGGGCGTCAGCGTCAGACCTCTGTCCTGGATGACCCACAGCGGGCCGCTCCGCGGAGCCGCAACTGCGAAACCATTGTCGCGAAGGGCCGTGGCAACGCAGATGTTGATGAACCCAGAGTCGCTGCAACAGCGGGAACAGCGGGCGGCTTCCTCCGATAATTGCGCAAACTCTTGATCCACGAGAATGCCATGTACCCTGCGGGCGTTGCTGAAGCGCGCGCGCTTCGATAGCTGGTTCCCCAAGGCAGGGCTGTCGAGGACAGGGCAATCGCGTGCATCTCGTCGCGCCCGTACCACGGCATCGTACAGCTCCGCGTCCACATCGAAAGGCCCGCAGCCAACGAAATCGCACGCGGGTGTTTCCATTGCAGGGAGGTGTTGCACGTCGGCCGAGGTGACGGCAAAGAAAGTGACGCCGCCTAGCCGCGAAGCGGCCGATGTGAAACTACGGATGGATGCGCGGACGACGGCACCGAAGGATGAATCCAAAATCAAGACGGCATCTTCGCGCACCCTGACGGCCATGAAGTGTAGTGTCCGTAGTCGTCTGCGTACGGCTGCCAGCACACCAATTCGGTGTCCGCCTGGGTGACTTCACGGACTGTGAAGAATGGCCATAACACATGAGAGGGTCGCTGTGAAGAATGGCCCCAGTGTTCGTTGAATTGGCGGACGGTGTGAGGCCCGTCGAACGGTGGGATTGCTTGCGGTGGCTCTGGGTGTGACTGCTGCACCGCTCTGTATAAGCACGCAGACTTGACTTCGGGGTCCACCGCGGGCAGGATGCCGTAACCGAACTGAGCGTTGCCCGAAGCGGTGAGCAATTCGCAGATCAATGGTCTCACTGTTGACGCAGGTGACACTTTAAACCTCACGCTGGCCTCGTCCTCTAGCTCCTCGAAGGCCTCTTCAATGATAAACTCGGTTGCGTGCGTTGGTATGACCACCTCGTCAAAGATGAAGCACGCAATTGTCCACTTCTGCCCATCGCATAGCACGCGCATCCTCTGCAGTATATCATCTTCAAATGGCGAGATCGCGTAGAAGAGCCTCTGCGAGCAAGATATAAACACATGCCAGCGGCGTTCTGGGCGTCAGCTATGGCGTCACTAGAAACCCAAACATGCTGTGGATGCGGGTATACATCTGCTCTCCTAGAGGCCAGATGTTACCCGAGTCCACGTCATCTCGGGCTTCCAGAACACGGGCGCCAGCACTCCGAAACGCAGCTGGCACGGGTATAAATCTCCTCCGCAACCTGGTCGCCGCGGGGCGCGGGCGCTGTTTGAACATGTGGCTGAGATGTCTGAAGCCATCCGATTTGAGAATGATGTTCTTCGCCTGGGACACGTGCACTGCAAGTGACCACAGGAATGGCATGCTCGCGGCTGGTTTTCCCAAACCAAATATTTTGGAAATGCGGAGCTTGGCATCCGAGATTTCTTCGCCGAAGTACTCGGCGACGAAGGACCCCCAAACCTGGTGGTTCTGAACGAAAAGCTCTAGGGAGCGCAGCGGGACGCGGTCGCTGGACTGCAGCTTCCGAACCTCCTTCAGAAGCAGGGTGGAGAAGCAGCGCACGTCGGCGCAATAGGTAAGACCGCCCAGCGCAGAAAGTTTTGGCCTCTTTTGTCAACCACTGCAATGCAGGGCCGCGCGCATACATCCTGCCTGGAAGCCCGCGCTTGCGGTAGTACTCCACCTCCAACTCGCAGCAGTCGCCGCAGATCACGCCTTTCCCTTCGCAGCGAGCAATGCATCTGTCCAAGACCTGAGGGCGGCACAAACGAAATGCAAACAAACGCAAACACTTATATTATTAATGTTTTCTTGCCCGCGGGCGCTCCTGGTGATTGCAGAAACTTGTTTTTGCGTTGGCGCAAGCCGTTGAACGCGTTTAGTTGTTCAGAACCAAGTTAGACATCAATGTGATTAACCCCATCCCTCCCCACCCCACTCCACCAGCCCCACCGCCCCGCGTGGACGTCGGGTCCCCCGTCGTTGCCGCCGCGAGCGCGGTCTCGGAGAGCGGCGAGATTCACGCGCTCGACCCACTTGCAAGCGAATGTGTCGCCCTCCTCTGGCTGATCCACATCCCCGTTCCCTTCCGAGATAGCCTGGTCGGAGAAAGTGTCCGCGATGGCATCTGCGTTAGTCCGCACTGCGCCCCACTCTTCCCAAGTACCGCAGCATTCACGTCCGCACTTGGCCAGCAGCTCGTCGAACTTCTGCATGTCGATGTCGAGCCTTTCGCAATGTCCGCCGCCAGCTGGGCACAGTAGGAATGGCCATGATTCAACTGCATCGGCGAATCTGGACGCGAATCTGGACGCCGGGAATGAATTGCATCCTCGAGACAGAGGACGCAAGTACACGCGCGGCCCCCGCGGTGGCCGCGTGCACCCGACGAACCAATAACTCCGACGCGCTGGGGGGCGCCACCTCAAGACGGACACCGCTCTGCGCGCCGTTCGGAACGTAACCAACTGGCGCCAGTTCATCAGGCAATGGGTCTTCCAAACCACCGTTTGCCATTCGCCTGACGAAAGCGATCGTATCATTCTTGATGCGGTCGTTGACGTTAACCAAGCTTTCCAACATCGTCTCCCGTGAATACTGCTGCCTGCGCGGGAGCATAAAGTACCGAACATATGCGTAGCGCGCCTCTTGGCCTTCGAGGAACGGCTCCAGGGAGGAATTATCCAAGAATACTCGGTTCGGCACGTCGACCTTGGTTGGGTCTGGAGTGAACTGGCTCTCCAATTTGAGGACGATGAACCTGCGCCACCATGACCTGAGGGAAGGCACATCATATGGATTGCCAACAATGGAAGGCAGCCCTGGGTTCAGCTCCCAGTATTTCGCACCACATTCCCATGATAAGTATACAGTCTCTGTACCAAAATTTGGCCTGCACGGCGACAATCCACCACTGATAAAATTCTTCACGACGGATTCCTGGAGCGGTTTACCAGCGCTGCATTCGGACATTACCAGGCACCGAGCCTGCGCAAAGTGGCACCCCTGTTTCCGGAATTCTTCCTCCACTTGGAAATTATTCGATCCCGGGAACTTGCAGCTCTGGCCGAAGACGCTAGCGCGTAATTTTGATTTGGACTCCCCATTGCCACCGTCAAACAGTAGCACGATCATTTTGCGCGGGAGTGGCTGTCCGTCCAGCGCGAGAACCTCCATGTTCTCATCGATCTCACGCGCGTCCTCTCGCCCAGCATATGTCGTGCAGAGCACGCGCCGCAAGCGCGCGATTGTTTCAGCAGGGGGCTTCCAATTCAGATGGACTGGTAAATGTATGTAACACTTGTTGTCGATGCTCTTCGGCATGGCGTGGAGCGGGCCCGTTACCCAACGCAGCGTCGCGTCCTCGCAATTGACGATGGCGCCTGCCTGAGGACGATCCTGAACATACCACTTGCCGAACAAATCCAAAATCTATTGGGAATTATGCCTGTTCGTCAAACGAGTGTGCAGCTTTGACAACGTCACACCCCCCTGGGCCCACCACTGCGCGCAGGGGGTATCTGGGAGGTCTTCCTTGAAATCGCTTCGCAGTGGCGGCTGCGCGTCATCGGAAGACATAGCTTCTAAATTGTTGAATACAGCTTGCCAGTCGCGCTCAATGTTGCCCGCAATCATCAGCTCGTAGAACATCGATTGGGCCCGTATCAGCACGTCCCCGACGAAGCGTATCCGCGACTCTGGCAACTCAGAAATCGGCTTCATTGCCCCGTTCTCGTACATGTACACAGAGTCCGGGTGCGCGGCAATCTCGCCGCAAAGCAAAGTTCCGATTAGTCGCGCAGCGATGAGGTCACTATTGCAATCCCACTCTATATTCATAGACACGTGCAGCGCGATCACAAGGAAGGCGTGGTATGAGACTGTGTCTGGAGCGCGTTCCCACCCTCCGACCTCGTCGCTCCATCGCTGGACGACGCGCGCGGTGAGATTGCGCATTGATGAAACTGACTGTTCTTCGTCAGTATCCACCATAATTTGCTCTCCATCATCAACGAACTGCTGGTACACGCCTGGTTCCCAAGTTTCAATCGGGTCCTCTGACATTTTGAGTCTCTTTTCTGGTCTTGCTGGCGGTGCCGAAGTCGCTGCGGAAGACGCATCGGCGACGAATGGGGGAACCAACAAATGACCGCCTCTCAAACGGCAAGATTTGGCTGCAGCGGCGCCATCCATCAGGCAGGCGTCGGAGGCGCCGACGAATCGCCAACACAGTTCGCCAGGTAATCCTGACTGGAGCGCGTGCGTATGCGGTATCTGATAAGTGCCTGATACCAGATTCCAAGATTTCACAGCACCTCCAACTCCAAGGCGAACTTCTCCAGCGAACTGCACTGGCTCCTCGCACGCCAGCCCAGCGTGGCCAGCCGCCTCTCCCATCTTCGCCGGAAGAGTAAGCCGCGCCCGCAAAAAAATGTTCGCCGTGACACTTGACAACGGCATACGACCCTGGATCGAGTTCATCAGCACCGAGAAATTGCCCGCCGTTCTCGCCCCACGAAAAAGTAGCACCATCAGGGCGAGGAGGCGGATCATACAGGATAGCTTTAGCCACAAATCCTGTGTCTGGCACGATTCCGACGTGGAGTTGGACGGCGGGCAAGCCGACGCACATCCATGGAGGCGCAGCAAAGGAACCAGCGTCTGCGGCCAACATCGGGGCCGCCCCATTGTTTCGCTGCAACGCTGACGCGAACAAGACGGCGGGAAGCTCCCCCGCAGCCGCAGGGCCCGCGGGGCTGCCGCTGGACGCTGCCTGCTGTTCTTGGCTCGCTTCCATGCACCCCTGCCTGTCGCCTGCCATCAGCCAGGAAGGACATCGCCCGCCATTCAAGAATGGCATAGTGTTGATTATATTGAATGCGAACACTGATACTTCAGGGTCCTCAATGTAGCGTTTGACTCTGTCTGGCTCCATAAAACGCCTGCAGTCGCCGTCCATGCGAACGCATGCCTTGCCCTCGCACTGCACCCACAGGTTGAAGAAATGGTTGCGCGCATGAACGATGTATCGCCCATCCTCCAGAATTGAATGCCTTGGCACTGGGGTCGCCGCGTGCCCCCACGGACGAAGCATCGCGTTCCCATCGCGAAGTATCCAGAAAGGACCATTTCGAGTGGCAGTGACAGGCAGACCATAATTGCGAAAACAGTCCACCAGGCAAGTGTCCACGAACTGGCCACCGCTGCGAGGCATGGCGCCAGAGTACAGAGGGTTGTCCACGCCGCCCGAACAGTTGCCATCTTCGGCGGCGGCGGCGCGACAAGACACCGCGCCCCCCTGCAGGTTCCCCCACGCGAGCGGCATCTGCGCAAGACAACCTGGCGACGGTAGCTGCGCGCGGAAGAAGGACGCCAAGTCGGATGAGTAGAGGGTCAGATCTGCGACGTCATGCGCGCCAGACTGCAACGCAGCTGTCAAATGAGCACTTGTGTCGTGATGAATGCCATGAGCACCCAAGGCCTGCACGTACTCATGCAATGCGTGGATCTCGTCGAGGCACTCGCCCGTTGCAACCCTTTTAGTTGAAATTTGAACCATGCCACGTTCATCCAAGCCACCTTTAAGCTCCGTCTGAATAGGGGTCACGACGCAGAGTAACACCGCGAACGAACCGAACGACGTCCGAACCGAACACTGGCACACGGACACATTTTCAACGGCGACGGGAGGGGGGAGACAAACGACATGCCCCCATTCAGACGGAGCTGGTCCTTCCGCGCGGAAGGCGTCGTCGAACTCGTCGGGGTTGCTGCGGGGAGAAACGGATGGGGATCTCCTGCGGCTCTCAGCGTCGATCGCATTGAAAATCTTAATGGCAGCGTCGCCGAGTAGTAAGCCAATGACGAGCAACGCATAAGCAAGCCGCTTGGTGGCGTGCGTCGCGTCCTTCCCTTTCCACAATAGTCCACACGCGATGAATACGTATGCCGTTTGTAAGAAAGCCAAATATACAAACTGGCTTGAAAATCTGCCCAAACACTCCCATGCATTCGATAAAGCGGTGAACCACGTCTTTAATATACTCGACAAAGCCACTGAGCCACTGAGCCTGACGCGCGTAGCATTCTCTGACCGCCCACAAGTGGATCGCTGTCCTGGTTCCCATCGGCACCGCCATGAGTAAATAAACGTGACGACGTCGGTTGCCACGGCGGCTGGTCATTCGAGTCCGCAAACGGTTTGTCTTCATTGACACTGCGATGAGTGTCTGCGTTGAAGAACGAATAGGTCGCTGGCTGTGCATCGCTGCCGTTCTCCGTCGCGTAGTCGTTCGACATCGGGAAAGAAGGGCGCGGCGGCAATAATACGCGCTGGTAGCCCTATTCGTTTGCTGACGAAGGTACATGACCCAGCTCGAACAATACATGCGTCGGTAAAGCGCCATTGTACGAGGGTTCGATATCAAGCGCAGTAGTTGCGTCCTGGGCGGCCCCGCCGATAACCATGGTAACGAGCACGATGAATATGGCCACGGCCTGCATCGGCACCGCGACATTGATACGCGGGCGCCGAACGGCCGCCGACACACGTTCGGTCAACACGGGCAGGTTACAAGTGCACACAGACCCAACCAGGAAGAAAAACTGCACCTCAAGAGACATCATATCAGAACAAGTGCGTTAGCCGACGTGTAAAACGAACTGCGGTGCAACCTTGAATGTAGAAGCGGCCTCGCTTTGATTGAGCCAGAATTCGAAAGGCGAACATCAGAAGCACGGGCAACATCAGGAGCACGAGTCACAGCAACAGCATCAGCGGCAACATCAAGAGCAGCACCATGACCAACAGCAGCAGCGCCAGCAGCAGCACCGCCAGCAGCAGCACCAAGAGCACAAGCAGCAGTAGCAGCAACACCATCGCACGGGGAGGGTAAATTTGTCTTGGCAGGTTAAGTAAAAAACTGCTATGGAGTAGTGATTCCGCTGTGGTTCCTGTCATAGATTTCATGTTGAATTCCGTCGTAATTTCGCTGTGGTTTCCGTCGTGGTTCTGTTGCCTTCCTGTTCTGGCGCTGGTTTGTTGTTTCTGCCTTCCGTTGTGGATCGATCTTGCCCTCTTCCTGATTATCCACCTGGGTGCTTGTATTAGGTTGTTATTTGTGCTCTCTTATGGGTCAACTCCAGGATCTCCTCGCTGGGCCCACTCTTTGCTCATGTACATTCAAAGTTCCTACTTATGGTTTCCCTTGGTGGGTTTCATCTTGGGTCCCTTATTGAATCCTTCTGTGCCCCCTCCTGGGTTTCCTCCTGGGTCCTCTTCTGAGCCCCCTTCTGGGCCCCCTCCTGGGCCCCCTCCTGGGTCCCCTCCTGGGTCCCCTTCTGGGTCCCCTCCTGGGTCCCCTCCTGGGCCCCCTCCTGGGCCCCCTCCTGGGCCCCCTCCTGGGCCCCCTCCTGAGTCCCCTTTTGGGTCCTCTCCTGGGCCCCCTCCTGGGCCCCAGGAGGGAACGACCCTACAGACGCGAACCACACCGAAGAATCAGAAATCAATATTACTTCGTGTATTTGCTGCTTGTACCTCGACCCTTCCCGGCCGCGAGTCCTGCGCCGCAAGCAATTATGCATATCTCTCATCCGCGGGAATCTGCGGCGAAAGCAATGCAAACGCCCACCACGCCGAAAACTCACAATTCAATATTACTTCGTGCATTTGCTGTTTTACCTCGGCCCTTTCTGGCCGGGAGTCTTGTCCCGCACGCAACTCTGCAGATCTCTCATAAGCGGGAATATGTAATGAAATCCACACAAACGCCAAGCGCACCGAAAACTCATAATTCAAAATTACTTCGTGTATTTGCTGTTTTATATCGGCCCCTCCTGGCCGGGAGTCTTGCTCCGCATGCAACTCTGCAGATCTCACATAAGTAGAAATATGTAAGGAAATCCATACAAACGCCAAGCGCACCGAAAACTCATAATTCAATATTACTTCGTGTATTTGCTGTTTATCTCGGCTCCTCCTGGCTGGGAGTCTTGCTCCGCATGCAACTCTGCACATCTCACATAAGTAGAAATCTTGTTTTTTTTATATATATATTTTTTTTTTTTTTTTTTTAAAAAAAAAAAAAAAAAAAAAAAAAAAAAAAAAAAAAAAAAAAAAAAAAAAAAAAAAAAAAAAAAAAAAAAAAAACTACAAACGCCATCATGCCAAACACTCCGAAATCGATATTACTTCGTGCATTTATCTGTTTTTTGACACCAACAACACACGTCTGAAGGCCACTCGCACAAGTTCAGGGACAGGCTGATTCGGGGAAACATGAAAATTGAAAGCCTATACTCTGGCGCGTACGCACGCACGCGGCATTCCCCTCTACAACTCACACCTGTCCAGGGGCAGGCTGCCGAACGCCGCGCGGCTCGTTTTACTATATCCCGCGCGCCCGCTCATCCGCTCCCTCGCCTCTACTTCCCGCCCCTCAAGATATTCTCCAATCTGCGCTGGCACCGCTCGCGCCGATTTCTCTCCGCACGGTCAGCCTTCTCAGCCCCCTGGGAATCGTAAATAATAATGCGAGGTGGCATCCTCCATCCCCCTTCCCTCCTCTTCTCTCTCCCCCATTACTCTATCCTCCCCTCTCCTCTCTCCTCTCCTCTCTCCTCAGCCCTCCTCCTCCTCATCCCCCTCTCCTCTCCTCTCATATCCTCCTCCTCCTCCTTCCCCATATCCTCCCTGTGCGTGGTTCCGTGCGGTTTTTGTTTGTTGCAACGGTTTTAATACCCTATCCTTGTCCAACTCGTCCATGGGCACGCCCCACTTCGCCAACAACGCGGCCGCTTTGGTCGCCAAGCCGGCGGCACGCATGCGGACGGCTTTCTGCATGTCGCGCCTCTTCTCCACGAGCTTCGCCTTCTCGTTCGCGGAGGGCTCGTTCCAGAGCAACTCGTGGGAGTCGATGGAGAACCACACCTCCTTGTTGGATCTCGTCGTCCGCAATTCCCACTCCGTCTCGACCGCCCACTGGGCGATTGACGCCGTGAGAGCTGCTTCGTCGGGCGTCTCTTGAAGAAGATCCCCTGGTTTAGGGATGTCGCTGTCCTCGTAAACGGCTCCGCTGTCCTTGGCCGCAGGGCCCGCGTCGCCCACCTCGTGCTCGCACCAACACTTCTCTCCGCACAAGCAAGACCCAGCCTTGTAGTGGAAGCACGCAGGACGGCTGCCGCCCCCGTTGTCCGCGCTGCTGCCTGCCGACGCATCGGCGCCGCTGCGGTAGAAGCGGCAGCGCGCGCCGTAAGAACACCGACCTCTTTTGAAGTCTCGGCACAGGGGCCGCCAACCCTGCCTCGCCCAAGAGTAGTGGCCCTTCGCGTTCTGCTGGGTCTCCTCTTCCCCGCCCTGCTGCTTCCCCGTCTCATCGTCCTTCTTCTCCGTCGTTTCCTTCTTGTCCTTCTCCCCCCCGTGGTGGCCCCTCTCGTCGTGTTGGTGCGCCTCCTTCCCGTCCTTCTGGTTTCTCGTCGTCTTCTCCGCCTGCTCCGCGGCCTTGCCCTTCTCCGTCTGTTGTCCCTCCTGGTGGCTCGACTCGTGGTCGTGGACAACCTTTGCCTTCTTGAGGGCTTGCGGTTCCTTCTCGGGGTCGAAGAGCCATGCGCCTTTTCGGTTTGAACTCTTTCCCCTCGGCCACTGCCGCTTTCCATTGCCGCTTTTGGCGGGAAATTTGCTTTTGAGTGGCCGACATCGCTGTCTTTGTATGAGAGCGCACTGTTTGCTTAAGCCGCGACTGCCATAGAAATCATCCATCATACCATTTCGTTATCCTCCTCTACCTCCCTCCTTTTGTGGAGGGTTACAAATGGATTCCTTCTTTGGAGGATTACACTAGGATTCCTTCTGTGGCGGATTACAATAGGATTCCTTTTGTTGAGGATTACAATAGAATTCCTTGTGTGGAGGATTACAAAGGGATTCCTTCTTTGGAGGATTACACTAGGATTCCTTTTGGGGGCGGATTCAAATAGGATTCCTTTTGTGGAGGATTGCAAGAGGATCCCTTTTGCGGTGGATTACAACAGGATTCCTGTTGTGGAGGATCACAAAGGGAATTCATTTAAGGAGGATTATAATAGGATTCCTTTTGTGGAGGATTGCAAAGGGATTGATTACAAAGGGATCCCTTTTGTGGCGGATCTTGAAGTCAAATTTCCAAGGCCCCAGAAAAGCAGGAAAAAAAAACAAAAAATAGCAACAGCAAAAAAGGCAGTCATAAAATTGAGGAAACACTGTGTTTTCACAGGTTTCATTGGTTTCTGAATCAAAAATTCAATGGCTTTACTGTAAAAACCTATGGTTTTCATTGGATGTCATCAGTTTTTTGTTTTTTTTTTAAACCTCAATGATCCCTGTGCAGGCACAGGGATCATCTGGTCCCAAGACTGCTTTTTGCAAAAAACATTAACAATCAATACGTTTTTACCATAAAACCATTGAATTTTTGATTCAGAAACAAATGAAACCTGTGAAAACACCGTGTTTCCTTAATTTTATGATTGCTTGTTTTGCTTGTGTTGCTTTTTTTGCTTTTTCTGTTTTTTTGTTTGTTTTTCTTCTTCTTTTTTTTTTTTTTGTTTTTTCTTTTTTTTTTCCTGGGGTCTTGGAAATTTGACCTCAAGGTCCGCCACAAAAGGATTCCTTGTCTGACGCCTTACAAAAGGAATCATTTTGTGGCGCCTTACAATAAAGAGAGGGAGAGGGAGAGAGAGGGAGAGAGAGAGAGAGAGAGAGAGAGAGAGATAGAGAGAGAGAGAGAGGGGGAGGGAGGGAGAGAGGGAAAGAGAGAGGGAGGGAGGGAGGGAGGGAGGGAGGGAGGGAGAGAGAGAGAGAGAGAGAGAGAGTTGTCAAAATCACGTCAACCTCCCCCCCCTCCCCCGCTTTCAAAAGGGCGGGGGGGGTCCGACACCCCCCCCCCCTCCCCCCCTTTGGCCGCAGCCCCCCCCCCCCTTTCGCCACGCCGCCCCCTGACTCTGGAGCCCGACCCCCGCCACCCCTACCCCTAGTCCTCACCCTAACCCAAACCCCTAACCCGAACCCCAACCACTAACCCCAGCCCCAAAGAGTACTCACTACACATTACTTACTACCCACTACTGACTACTCGCTATTCACTACTCACTTCTCACTACTCTCGACTCACTACTCACTATCCACTACTCACTACCCACCACCCACTATTCGCTACTCACTACTCCCTACTCACCACTCCCTCCTCCCTGCTCAGTACTCACTACTCACTCCTCACTATCCACTACTTTATACTCACTACTCAGTAAGCTTACTCAAGACTCCCTATTCCCTACTCACTGATCACTATTCATTACCCACTACCCACTATCCACTACTCACTACTCACTACTCACTACTCATTGCCCACAAATCACTACTCACTACCCACTACTCGCTACTCGCTACTCCCTACTCCCTACACAATATTGATTACACAGTACTCAGTACTCACTACTCGCTACTCCCATACTCGCTACTCAATACTCACTACTCAATCCCCGCTACTCACAACTCACTACTTACTACTCGCTAGTCCCTTCTCACGAGTCACTACATAATCTCTAGTCACAAGTCACAGGTCACTAGCCACCAGTCACGAGTCACTACTCACTACCCACTACTCACTACTCACTAATCGCTACTCACTACCCACTATTCGCTACCCACTTCTTACTACTCACTGCTCACTACTCCCTACACCTTACTCCCTACTCACTACTCACTACTCACTACTCACTACGCCCTACTCGCTACTCCCTACTCGTTACTCACTCATCACTACCCACTACTCACTGCTGACTACTCTCTACTCACTACTCACTACTCACTACGCCCTACTCGCTACTCACTACTCACTACTCGCTACTCCCTACTCGCTACTCACTGCTCACTACCCACTGCCACTACCCACTACTGAAGATTCATCACTAGTCACTACTCACTACTCACTACGCACTACGTACTACTCAGTACACACTACTCACTAGTCACTACTCACTACTCACTACTTCCTCACTACTCACTACTCGCTACCCTCTACTCACTATTCACGATTCACTTCCCACTGCTCACTACTCACTAATCACTACTCGCCATCCACTACTCACTACCCACTACTCACTACCCACTACTCACTGCTCCCTACTCCCTACTCAGTACTCACTACTCGCTACTCGCTACTCACTACTCACTACTCACTACTCGCCACTCACTACTCGCTTATCAGTACACACTACTCACTATTCACTACTCATTACTCCCCACTCCCTACTCCCTACTCCCTACTCGCCACTCACTACCCACTACGCACTACCCAATACTCACTACTCACTACGCACTAAGTCACTACTCACTACTCACCACTCCCTAATCCCAACTCCGTACTCCCTACACACCTTCTCCGGCCCCAAAAAAGAGAAGCCAGAGAGGCCCCACCTCCCCGGCTTCCTTTCCGGCGCAATGGGGAGGGGGGGGGGTCCGACCCCCCCTCCCCCCGTTCCAGTGCCAAGGGGGCAAGGGGGGGGGTCCGGAACCCCCCCCCCTTCAAGAGGGGTTCGGACCCCCCCCCCTTTGAAGGGGAGGGACGGGGGAGTTCGGACCCCCCCCCCTCAGGGGGGGAGGGGAGGGAGGATTCGGACCCCCCCCCCTTTGGAAGGCGGGGAGGTGGGGGGGAGGGGTCTGGACCCCCCCCCCTTTGTGTATTCAGGGAGATCCACTGGCGCACTTTCCCAATAACGCGTATTTCCCAAACCCTCGATACCCGCCCTCTTCGTCTTCGATCGAACCCCTTTTGGGGGGTATACCTTTCTTCCTTGCAGGCCGGGCCCTGGCAAGCGGCAGGGCGGCCGCGGACCGTCGGCCTGGCCAACGGCAGCGCTGATCGGCAGGGCGGCCACGGACCGTCGACCCGACCCCAAGAGGGACGGACGGGGGACCGACCACGACGACGACGACGACGACGACGACGACGACGACGACGACGACGACGACGTCGAAGACGACGGCGACGACGACGACGACGACGGCGACGACGAGCGAAAGCGAGAGCGAGACAGAACGACAGCAGGGCCACGAAGGGCACGAAGTAGGCCACGAAGGGCGACAGCGGGGACACGAAGAGAATGCGTATGGGGCCACGAAGAGCGCGAACGAGCGGGGGCCACGAAGTGCACATAATGCGAGGCCACACTAGGCAACTATGGGGCCACTGAGGGTAGAAACTGGGCCACGTAGGACAGTGAGGGGGACACGAATGGCAACAGCGGGGCCACGAAGGGCATGCACATAAAGTTGCAAGCAAGTCTCCAGCGAGAGCGCGACTCCAGAGCGCCGGGAGAGCGATTCCTTAATAAATTGTAAAGAAGTCCCAAGCGAGAGCGCGATT
This sequence comes from Prorocentrum cordatum, assembly GCA_963575745.1. Lineage (NCBI taxonomy): Eukaryota > Dinophyceae > Prorocentrales > Prorocentraceae > Prorocentrum > Prorocentrum cordatum. Next base: position 197,272 of record CAUYUJ010015242.1, read on the forward strand.
CCTGAATAAAATGCGAGGAAGTCTCGGGGCGGGAGCGGGGGTCCTGGCTAAATTGTAAAGAAGTCTCAGGCGGCAGCCGTTGTTGTTGTAACCCGGGGGCCAGGGGCCCAGTTTGAGCATCAAGCCTTTCCCTGTCAAAAAACAGGGTGCGAGCGTCGAGGGGCACACTTTGATTGAGAAAAAACAGTATGCACCGGTGGGGGGATCAACAATAATTATTCTTCAGAAATGAGAATTCAACAACAGCAACAACAACAACAACAACAACAACAATTACTAGCACGTGGGGACACTCCGTTCTCACCAGTGCCAGGGTTTTCATAGGAGGCGGGCAATACCCCCACTTTGTGGGGGGGCCGGTTCAAGCTCTACCAAATTTCCAAACGACTCTTCGCCACCACCCACACCCAGCTTCCCGCCCTATGACGTTCGGACACTTCACTTCGTGGCATGCGGACGACCGTGGCTACTATTCAGGGCCCCGCGGCCGACGACGACGGCGTGCGCGCGCGAAGAAAAAACGAATGTGTCCCGCATGGTATTATTTGACAGGGATGATGGCCCTGGCAGGTGCGCAACCGTTGTTGCAGAAGTTCGAAAAAGTTGCTCGCAAAAGCCCGTTTGACAGAAATGTTTAAAAAGTGTTGGGTTTCCTACGAATCCGCAAGAGCGCGCGGGATGAAATTTTGACATGTTTTTGTTTAACCATTGGTTTTTTATGTTTTTATGTTAAAATCGCTACGAAAACTAAGGTTTTGGAAGGATTTCGTCTTGCGCGCGCGAATGTCCACTTTACCTTATTTTTTGCAAGGGATTCTTGAAGTTTGGGTATGTTAGAACAAGAAATGTCATTTTATATTGTTTTTGCAAGGGAAAGCGGGCGTCAACAAAACAACCGGATCTGGTACACATCGTTTTGCCTGAGACTTCCTCACGAAAATGATGAAAATGTGGCTGCGGCCTAGGCGCGGCGGGGGGGCCATGCACCAGGGGTCCCAACAATAATTATTCTTAAGAAGAAATAATGTTCAACAACAGCAACAACAACAACAACAACAATCACTTTACCCGAACGCTCAGTGTTCTCACCAGTGCCAGGGTTTTCATGCGACGCCAGCCAATACCCCCACTTTGTGGGGGGGCAGTGCAAGCTCTACCAAATATCCACACGACTCTTCGCCACCACCCACACCCAGCTTCCCGCCCTATGACGTTCGGACACTTCACTTCGTGGCCTGCGGACGACCGTGGCTACTACACTGGCGTGGAGTACACACCCACAGAAGTTGTTAAGCCTACGTTCGTACACCCACAGAAGTTGTTAAGCCTTGTTAACCCACAGAAGTTGTTAAGCCTTCCACAGAACATCTGTTGCATATGATGCATATGGTACATGATACACATGATACACATGATACGTACTCACAAGATAGTTGATCACATCTTTAGGGCAAATTCCTGAGGGATGTGGGAATACACAAGAGAGAGAGGATATGGTTGTCCCGATGGTTGTCTCGATGGTTGTCCCGATGGTTGTCCTGATGGTTGTGGTTGTCCCGATCGTTGTCCCGATGATTGTCCCGATGGTTGTCCTGATGGTTGTGCTTGTCCCGATCGTTGTCCCGATGACTCGCGCGCGAAGAAAAAACGAATGTGTCCCGCATGGTATTATTTGACAGGGATGATGGCCCTGGCAGGTGCGCAACCGTTGTCGCAGAAGTTCGAAAAAGTTGCTCGCAAAAGCCCGTTTGACAGAAATGTTTAAAAAGTGTTGGGTTTCCTACGAATCCGCAAGAGCGCGCGGGATGAGATTTTGACATTTGTTTGTTGAAAAACCATTGGTTTTTTGATGTTTTTATGTTAAAATCGCTGCGAACACTAAGGTTTTGGAAGGATTTCGTCTTGCGCGCGCGAATGTCCACTTTACCTTATTTTTTGCAAGGGATTCTTGAAATTTGATTATATTAGAACAAGAAATGTCATTTTCTATTGTTTTTTGCAAGGGAAAGCGGATTACAACAAAACAACCGGATCCTGTACACACCCTCTTTTCTGAGGCTTCCTCACGAAAATGATGAAAATGTAGCTGCGGCCTAGGCGGCGCAGGGGGGGCGCGCACCAGGGGGCCCAACAATAATTATTCTTTAGAATAAATAATGTTCAACAACAACAACAACAACAACAACAACAACAACAACAACAACAACAACAACAACAACAACAACAATCACTTTACCCGAACGCTCAGTGTTCTCACCAGTGCCAGGGTTTTCATGCGACGCCAGCCAATACCCCCACTTTGTGGGGGGGCAGTGCAAGCTCTACCAAATATCCACACGACTCTTCGCCACCACCCACACCCAGCTTCCCGCCCTATGACGTTCGGACACTTCACTTCGTGGCCTGCGGACGACCGTGGCTACTACACTGGCGTGGAGTACACACCCACAGAAGTTGTTAGGACAGCGCGCGCGGGTAGAAATTTTGAAAAGTCGTGCAGGTGTTTTTCGAGGACCTACGGTGCGATTCGTGTGATTTTATGATGCGCGGTGCTAAAATTCTTAAGAAGCCCAATGGTTTTTGGAGATTTCGGCGTGCGCGCGCGAAGAAAAAACGAATGTGTCCCGCATGGTATTATTTGACAGGGATGATGGCCCTGGCAGGTGCGCAACCGTTGTCGCAGAAGTTCGAAAAAGTTGCTCGCAAAAGCCCGTTTGACAGAAATGTTTAAAAAGTGTTGGGTTTCCTACGAATCCGCAAGAGCGCGCGGGATGAGATTTTGACAATTTTTTGTTGAAAAACCATTGGTTTTTTGATGTTTTTATGTTAAAATCGCTGCGAACACTAAGCTTTTGGAAGGATTTCGTCTTGCGCGCGCGAATGTCCACTTTACCTTATTTTTTGCAAGGGATTCTTGAAATTTGATTATATTAGAACAAGAAATGTCATTTTATAGTGTTTTTTGCAAGGGAAAGCGGGGGGGAACAAAACAACCGGATCTGGATCACATCGTTTTACCTGAGGCTTCCTCACGAAAATGATGAAAATGTAGCTGCGGCCTAGGCGCGGCGGGGGGGGCGTGCACCAGGGGGCCCAACAATAATTATTCTTTAGAATTAATAATATTCAACAACAATATCAGTGGCAGCAGCAGCAGCAGCAACCGCAGCAGCGTCATCATCACAACTCCCCTAAGCCTGGAGACACGCGGTGACACGCGCGACGGCCTCCCGTGCTCCCTCGAACGGTCGCCACCCATAAAGCTGGCCTGGCACGGTGGCGGGACTTGCCGCAGGCAGCTGGATAAAGCAAAGTGTGATTGATCTGATCCCACGCAAAGTTCTAGATCTCTTGAAGAAAGGCTCGTCCAGGGGGAAGGGCAAAAGGGCTCCTGAGGGTAAGGAGAAGCGGAGGAGGACGGCGCAGCGCTCAGGTCGCTGGCGGTGGGGAGGCCTTACAGTAGTGCCGGTCTTCTGCGTCAGGCGCGAAACCTTGGCGTCCATGGATCTTCCCACTCTGGTTCGGGGATGGACAGACCCCCCTTTAGTAAAACGTGGTTTAGTGAAAACGACCTGAGGCCCAAACCTGGCGGGCGCAAGCCTGGAGAATAACGGCCACGGCGCCCTCTCGAGAACCGAAAACGGACAATTCACTAATCGACGTGTCACTGTTGGCGGTTCTGTCCACCCCCGACTGGTCCATCTTTGCGAGGCGGGGACCTATCCATTGCCCACAGCCTGGGGAGTCGACGCCCCGGGACCCGCGGGCGAAGTCCCCGACGGCCGATCCCCCCCCGGGCGGGGGTGATGGACAGATCGCCGCCACGGATTCGTGTCCCCTCCCCGGTTGCACGTTTAGGGGGCCACATGCGAACCCTACCCCTACCTCCCACGATTTCTGAGGGGGAGGGTGGGGTTCACTTCGTTCGGGAGCTCCCGAGCGAAGTGAACCCCACCCTCCCTCTCAGAAATCGTGGGGGGTAGGGGTAGGGTTCGCATGTGGCCCTCTAACGCTCCTCCCCACTTCTCCACCCTTCGCACACCCCCTCTGAACCCCACTCTCTCACTGCAGCCACGCGCCGCCCGACGCGCGGGTCACGAAAGGAAGCGGGTGAGACGCTGCTGCGACTAGACGGAGCGCGACGCGCAGGCGGAGGAGGCGCAGGAGACCTCTGACCTGACGCCCCCAAGAGCGTTCGAAGGTCGCGTCCTCCACCCCCAGCGCCGCTGCAGAGAGGATCCCGCTGGTGTCAGGTCGAGCATGTCCCCCTACAGGCGGATTCTGATTTTGGACGAAAAAAAAAAAAGACCCCCCAAAAAAAAATCCGAAGTACTCAAAAAATCGTCCCCATATAATTGTTTGCCTATTTTTGGTATTCCTCCTGTAGATGAGCACGCCCGACTTAACGCTGGTGAGGGACGCGAAGGGCGAAGGGCGACAGCGAAACCGCACCATCCTGGGCGCAGAGGGGGCTAGCGGGCCCCCACCGGCGATGAGTGGGCCCTTGGCGATCCATGCGTACCCCCTGAGCCTATCCCCCCCAGTCGCTGCCCCTGCGAATCCCACCCCTCCCCCTCAGAAATGGCAGGGGGTAGGGGTAGGGTTCGCATGTGGCCCCCTACCCTGAGAACGGGCCGCCCGGGTGACGGAGGCCCCCCTCGTGATCCGGGGTCCGCTGCGCAGCAGCACGCCGGTGACCGCGAGGTCGGATAGGTGGTGGCGCCAGGTGAACGGGGCAAGGCCCACGCCAGGAGGCCACTCCAGGGAAAAGTGTCCCCTGACTATTTTTTACTATTTTGGAATATTCCTCCTGTAGAGAACAGGCCCGACTTCAGACTAAGCCCGATGAAGCGGGATCGAGCGAGATTGAGCGGAGTGAATCGGGTCTAGCCCAGATTGGACCAGTTTCCGACCACGGCTAAACCAACTCCAGTGCAAGAGACCCCAAAAAAACGCACAAATCGAATGTCTCTGGGATTCGCGCGGATTTCTTGGATCGGCGCTGAACCCCCTCCCTGTCGCGCAGAGAGTGCCAGGGGCGACGCAGGAGGCGCCGCCAGGGAGACCCAACGTCGATTCAAGGAATCCGCGCGGACCTCTGAGAGTTTCTGTTACTCCAAATGCCACAATCGAAGGGAAGGGGTCAGATTTGGAGAGGGGGGCTGATTTGAGCTGTCTTGGAGGGTTCTGGGCGGTCTGGGCAAAAGGCCGCCCATTCATGGCTGGTCTGGGGAGGGGTCGGAAATTACCCCTCTGGGAGGGTTGTGACCCCCTCAATCTGCTATGAAATTCTGAATATTCGAGATGCCGAGTTTACCTCCCGGGTACGCTGCCCCACAACCGGTGCGGTCCAACACTGGCAGCGGCCGCTGTTGGACGGGCGACTTCCCGTCTCAAACCGACGACGTCCGCGGCGACGCCGACGCCGAACCCTCCTCAAATTGGCCACGAACTGCTGTCGGTCTTCGTACCCCTCCCTGCCAGACCCACGTCGATCGTACCGAAATCCCAGATGCTGGGCCTTAGACGAGCGCGTTCCACGACTCGCGGAGTAACTGTTCGCAAATGGCCTGGATACGCCGCGGGGGATCTACGATAAATTACATCAAAGCCGACATGTGATTTTCGGACATTTGGGAGTAGGCTCATGTCGGGCCTGTCCCCCTACAGGGGGATTTTCGACGAAAAATTCAAAATACCCCAAAATACACCCAAAAGGTCAAAAAATACTCAAAAAATAGTCCCTGGACGATTTTTGGATTATTTTGTTGACTATGTTTGGGGTATCTTTTATTTTTCGTCCAAAATCCGCCTGTAGGGGGACAGGCCCGACATAAGAGTAGGCACTCTGCGAGTAGTGGACAGCGCTCGGCGAGGCCCGGCGCGAGGCCGTCGGCGGGCCCCGGCCCCGCGGGCGGCGGCCCGCCCCGAGCTGCCCGCCCGAGCCCCGCCGGGCGGCTGCCTCCCGCGGGCGGCTCTGCGGGGATGCGGGGCGGCGATATACCGAAGGGGCCCTGGGACACACAAATAAAGAGACTTTTTTGGTCTGCGGGTCGGGAGCGGGCCCCTTCCGGTCAAAAGCTAAAGGGGACGCGGGTAGCCCTAACTGGGGAGACAGGGCGCAGGCGGGCAGGGCCTCAGGCGGCCAGAGGGCTCAGAAAACAGGCGGTGCCGAAGATCTTGCACACAAGTAAAGAGACACGAATGACTGGATTCCCAATTGTTTCGCATGTTTTCTGGGTGTCTGTCGTCCCCCCCACTTCCCATACTTCCCCACATGTTCTGGGAAATCGGCGATGGATTGTGTCTGTGTGTTCTTCTCCCTCCTGAGACACGCGCCGGTCGGAAGAATGAGGTCAAAACGCGAAGTACGAAGGCGGATAAAGCAGGTTGGGGTCAGGCCTTCCCAGAGAACAACGAAACACATATCCAGACCCTGCCGGCTCTTGAAGCAGGAAGGCGCCAGAAACAGATTCGGATCTGGGAATCCAAGCATGCCTGCTTCCAACCACCGGCGTGTCGGGGGTGGGCCCTGCAGTCGACCTGGACTCGGCGATGCCTCGCCTGCGGGTTGGCGATGGGCGCCGGAGAATGGAAGCGCACAGCCTCGGGCGAGGGTATGCCATCGGGCCCCGATCGGCGGTGAGTGGACGACTGGGGGTTTTCGGTGGCAACTCGTGGGAGCCTCCCATGCCATCTCGTCGGCTCTTGAGAATCGACGCTCATCGACGCCAAATCGACGCCTGTCGGCGCGCTAAATCGGCGCTCTCTCATCGACTCCCAGACGCTACTCAAGGAGAGTCGACGCTAAAGACAGAATTACGAGGGTGTACGAGGCTCCCATGGTTTGCCAACGAGGAGGTTCGATGCGTCCCCCCCTGAGCCTATGCTTAGGTCGGGCATGTCCCCCTACAGGCGGATTTTGGACGAAACATTAAAAATAATCAAAATGATTCGAAAATTATCCGAAGATAATAGAAAAATCGTCCCCCGACTATTTTTTGACTATTTGACTACTCTTGAATGCTCCTCCTGTAGAGGGACAGGCCCGACTTAAAATTACGAGGGTATACAAGGCTCCCATGATTTGCTCCCGAAGGGCTTCGATGCATCCCCCCCTGAGCCTATGCCACCCTGTCATTGCCCCTGGGCGGGCGCCAGCTGTACACCTGCACCGATCCTGGCCAGGACCCTCCTGGGCACAGGGCTCCCCTGAGCTCCTGGCGCCTCGACACTATCGAGCCAAGCGTTCTCGCATAGTCGCGGGCCCCGGGACCCTGACAGATCGATGCGGCTCGAAAAATGGTGCGGAAAGCCAGGGTCTAGGGCTCCGGTCGTGACTTTGCACGACGTTTCAATTTTTCGGCGACGTCGGATCTCAGGGTTTCCCCTCATCTCACATCCTGCAGGTAACCCATGCGGGGACGCTCAGGTCCCATTCCCAAGATCCGCTGGGCTCCTGAATAAGAGGTTTGCTGCTTCTATTTGTCCTCCTTCCCCCCTTTCTCCGCCTCCCCCCCTGCCCTGATCAACCGGCGCGGAGTCTCGCCCAGTTATGCTTGCGATAGCGCAAATTTGCTTTCTTGCCCATGCGCCAGACGGCGCATGCTTGTGAGTTAGTGGCTTGGGCAGGAAGGCATATACACCGATCCTGGGTCCAGGATCGGCCTGGGCCCAGGATCGCTGCAGGCGTGCTAGAGTCGGTACCCTCCGCTCTGCGCTGGTGGTCGTTTCGCCTCGGGAGCGTGACGGCGGCTGGACACCCACCAGCTCCGGTGCCCGCCTGTGCGAGCGAGTCCGAAGGCGCCGATCGCATCAGCGAGGGTGGCACCACGGTGGCAGTTGAGCACAAACGGCCCAGACCTCACCCTTGGGGGAACGAAGAATGACATATACATAACAACGCGGAGGTCCGCGCGGATTTCTCGGATCGGCGCTGGACCCCCTGCCTGGCGCGCAAAGCGCGCCAAGGGCGGCGCTGGAGGCGCCGCCAACGGGGTCCAACGCCGATCCGAGAAATCCGCGAGGACCTCCGAGTTTGTATCTTTATGTCATTCTTCGAACCCCTAACGCTGCTCACTCAGGGACGCATGCGAAATGCTTGAGACTGGTTCCAGAGACTTGTGCAACGCCGTGCGGGCCAGACATCACGCCGTCGGGGTCGCGCGCCTCGCTGCCGCTCGCCTGGGGACCCACCCGCTGGGCCGCGAACGAGATCCCGATTGTCCGGCGACCTCCTGTGCACCTGGACACGAAGCAGGTGGTGTTCAGCTCCCCGAACTCGCGCCGGAGCCTGAATGTCAGCGTGCACTTCGGCGAGCCCTTCCCGGGCGGCTGGCGGTCTGCCGCCCGGGCGACCCTGTGGAGCCGCTCGCTGTCCTCCTCGCTGGCGCAGAGCTCGAGCAGGCTCCGGGCTGTGCCGTCGGCCTGCGCGGACTTGTGGAACAGGAGGCTCTGGTTGCGCACGGGCTCCAGCAGCCGGAAGGACGAGTCCACCACGAGCACCACGTCGTGGTTCTCGGGCATCGTCTGGAGGGCGCCGGTCATGCTTGTCAGGGTGCGCTTGAGGCGGGCCACCAGGATGCTGCCGAAGCTCAGGCCCTTGGATAAGCAGTCCAGGGTGCAATATACGAGCACCTGCTGCTGCCCGACCGTCAGCCAGCCCACCACCCTGCACAGCTGAGCAATCGGATACGCAGACCACAGGAACAGGTGGAGGTCTAAAAACCTGCGGCCAACAGCTGCAGTCTCCGGCACTAGCGGAAGCTGATACGCCACCACGAAAACCCGCACGAAGCAGCCAGTGGCCGCAACAAAGGATAAGATTGGGAATGGCGTGGCTAACATCAAGATGCCGCAGATCTGCACAGCCGCAGCGTAAGCGTAGATGGTTTCAATGCGGCTGGACCTGCTCCCCGGGCTCACGAAGCACAGATTATAGATGTACCACTGCAGGGGCGTAGATATCAGCCAGTGTAAGTGCCGTCCGATGAGATAATCGCCGCCCACAATGTCTTCGGTGACCACCAAGAAAGTCGTCGATGAATAACCCACGCTGTGGAAGAGCATCCCCGTGGCACATACGAACAAATGCGCGTACAAGCCCCGCTTGATCTGTACGTTCCACAAGTCTATGGAATCCATCAGCAGGTCGAAGATGCCGATCAGGACAGCCAGGCCGACGCTCAGAGCGCCGAAAAATACCCCAGCCACGAGCATCGGTGTCTTGGCCTCCAGAAGCCAGCCTGGCGACGTGATCGAAATGCGGGAAGGCAGCACTGAGAAGGTGAGGCCGTCTCCTGTTGGAGTCCCAAGACAATGCGATAACAGGTCGTAAGTGACCTTAGAATCACAGAAGACCTCACGGCACGGTCCGTCGCCACACGGTTCTGGAACTCTGGAGACCCCCGCCGCCAGAGAAATCCTCAGAGAGCGACCCAGGTCCCAAGACCGTACGGTCACCCCGAATCCACACTGTCTCACCACGCGGTGTGGACACCGTGCCCCGTGGCTTTCGGGTCATAATTCGGCTCTCTGGCGGCCGTCAGGGACGACCTGGGTGCCCCCGACACGCCATCGGCGAGGCGCAGCTGCCAGACACAGAACGCCCAGGAACCAACGAAAACGTCCGGAAACCATGGGCCCCCACCGACTCACCACACGGTGTGAGCACCACACCGTTCGGGAGCCCCCGAGCCTAGAAGAGCAAAAAGCAGCATAAACATAACTTGCGCCGGTCCGCGCGGATTTCTTGGATCTGCACTGGACCCCCTCCCTGGCGCGCTCCGCACCGGAGGCGCCGCCAGAGAGCCCAACACGAATCCAAGAAATCCGCGCGGAGCGCAAAAAAAATTGCTCATGGCATTTTTTCTTGTTCGAGAGCCTGCACCACCAAGAGGCCCGCACGTCTAGAGACTGCCAGAGACCTGGCCCTCGAGATACCAAGGCACCACTCCAAGGCGATGGACGCGCTGGAAGAATGCTAGGAGATTACTACTGGGAGGTCTTCGTCAAAGGACTAGCGGGGATCAAGCCCCGTTGGGGGGGGCTGCTACGCCGGATAAGGCCGAGGATGAAGCGGGATTAAGCCAGATTCAGCGGGATTAAGCGGGGATAAACCAGATTAAGCCGGATTTCAGACCAGGGCAAAATCAGAATTTAACCTCCCACGAGTTGCATCCGAGAGAATGTGCAGGGGCATGGGCGCAAACTCTCGGAGGTCCGCACGGGTTGCTGGGGTCGGCACTGGACACTCCTCCAGGACCCCCTTTTCTGGCACGCGGAGCGCGCCGAGGGTGGCGCCGGAGGCGCCGCAAGGGGTGGCAGCGAGCCCAGTCCAGCGCCGACCCAGCAAATCCGCAAGACTTCCACGTTCCTTGGACACTGTATCCCGAGCGGTGGACGAATACGAGGCCGGCGGCATTGGCTTCTGACCCCGCGGCTTTCCGACGGCGCGGGCCGCTCGACATCGGCCGACTCCGGGCCACTCGCTGGCGGCGTTCCACCTCTGAGCGCCCGCGCCACCGTCGTCGCCGAGCCGACGCGGCGCGACCCTGCCGCAATACTTGAAGAACAAATTGTTCCAGAAAGAAGCATGAGCTTCGCGCGCAGCGGGATACAGGTCCAACGCCGACCCAAGTGCAGATAATTGTTCTAGGTCCGCGCGGAACTCCTAGATCCGCGCTGGATCCCCAGAGCCCCCCCTCCCTGGCGCTCGGAACGCGTCAGGAGCGGCGCCATGGGCGCCGCAAGGCCGCCGAACGCCGATCCAAGAGATCCGCGCGGACCTCCGCCAGTGCACGATCAGTCCGTTCGTTCCGCGAGAGCGGCAAGGATCGAGGGCCGAGCCCGCGCAGACCTTCGAAGGTTGCCGTGCATACCGCTGGAGGGTTCCTGCTGTCATCTCTGGGGCAGTCTGGGCCCCCTGGGGGTGAGGGGCAACGACAGGGGAGGCCCTGCTCAGGATGGGACAAGCCTCGACCTGGACTCCGCGATGCGATGCCGACCAGTGGGCGACAGGCCCCCGGGAGCGAATCCGCACGGTCCCGGGCAGGGCGGGCCATCGGGCCCCTTTATCGACGATGAACGGGCGACTGGGGTCAAGTCGGGCCTGTGCCCCTACAAGGGGATGTGCGAGGAAAAAAACATACCCCAAAAATAATTCCAAAAAATAATCCAAACATAGTCTGGGGACTATTTCCCCATATCCTAAAATTGGGTTCTTGTTATTACTCTGACGCCTCCTACTCCTCATCCTCCTTCTCCTTCTCCTCCCCTCTCCTCCTCATACCCAGACTTACTCATACACAGACTGACTCACACTCAGACTTACTCATACCCAGACTTACTCTCTCTCTCTCTCACACACACAATATTACTCATATTCAGACCTTCTCATACTCAGACCTACTCATATTCAGACTTACTCATGCTGAGACTGACGCACGCCCCGTTCGCGACCGTGTTGTGGGGATGCCTCAAGCGGTTTGCTTGTTTTCTGTCCCAACATCCTTCGCTTTCGAAGCAGATTTGGAGGATGTCTCGAGCGAGGCGCTAATTCTCACGTCCCTAAAGGGAGCCGCCGAGGGGTATGACACGGTCCCGTTCGCGGCCGTTTTGTGGGGATGTCTCAAGCGGTTTGCCTGTTTTCTGTCCCAGCATCCTTCGCTTTCGGAGCAGATTTGGCGGATGTCTCGAGCGAGGCGCTCAGTTTCACGTCCCTAAGGGGAGCCGCCGAGGGGCATGACACGGTCCCGTTCGCGGCCGTTTTGTGGGAATGTCTGAAGCGGTTTGCGTGTTTTCTGTATCAAAATCCTTCGCTTGGAGAGCAGATTGTGAGGATGTCTCAGGCGGGGCGCTGGCTTCAGCTACCTAAGGGGAGCCGCCAAGGGTGTTTTCACGGCTGTGCTACCTTAGCACTGCCCCACACTAAGGCTAGACGCTCATCTGGCGAGATGAGATGCACATGTGGCTCATATGGCTAGACGCTCGTCTAAACATCCCAAATGCACTATTACCGATTAAATAAGGATGCACATATGGGGAGCTCCACGCAGTGAGTATTGTTTGATATTTCTGGACTTGTTTGGGGCATGTTTGGGGTAATTTTTGTTTTTCGTCGAAAATCCCCCTGTGTTGGGGGGCACGCCCGACATAAGACTGGGGGTCGGCGTCACGGCAATATCAGCTCGCGATTAACAAATGCGCACCCCCCCCTGGGGCTGACGAGTAGACCCCGCGGGACGCGAAACATTGGTTTCAATCACGCGCGCCAGGGGGTCGTCGTGGGCGCCGCCGGGGAGATCGTGCACCCCCGTGAATGACAGCATCAAAACGAATGCTTGTCGTCTAGAAGTTCGTATCGGCGTCGTGCCCATCCGGAACGATTTTCACCATCTCGGGCGTTGTCGCCGTCGTCGTCGCAGCCGTCGTCGTCGTCGTCGTCGTCGTCGTCGACTACAGTGGGCCCGCGCAGCACCCCACCCGCGGAGCGTCGTCGGCATCGTTGCCGCCGTCGTCGTCGTCGTTGCCGCCGTCGTCGTCGTCGTTGTCGTCGTCGTCGTCGACGTCGTCGTCGTCGTTGCGTCGTCTTCTTTGTCGTCGTCGTCGTCGTCCGTCGCCCCCGTCGTCGACTACAGCGAGCCTGCGCAGCAAGCCCCCCCCAGAGGGCATCCGCAGTGTTTCGTTGTCGTCGTCGTCCTCGTAATCGTCGTCGCTGTCGCCGGCGTCGTCGTCGTCGTCGTCATCGTCATCGTCATCATCGTCGTCGTCGTCGCCGCCGCCGCCGCCGTCGTCGTCGTGGTCATCGTTGTCGTCGTCGTCGTCGCCGCCGCCTTCGTCGTCGTCGTCGTCGACTACAGCGGGCCGCCTGCGCAGCACCCCCCCCCCTAGGGCATCCGCAGTGCGTCGTCGTCGTCGCCGGCCGTCGTCGTCGTCGTCATCGTCATCGCCGTTGTCATCCTCTTTCGTCGTCGTCGTCGACTACAGGGGCCGCGACAGAGGTGGGGAGGAGGACTGCCCGCTTTGCTCGGGTCGGGCGAAAGGCTGGGGAAGGAAAGGGGGGGGGGGCGAAACCTACTGCGCGCAGCTGTTTTCGGTCGCCCCGCCGAGGGACCATTCCTCCATGCCGCCAATTGGCGCTCGGAAAACCAGCAATATGAGATGCTGGGCAAATCCCCGCTTGGCCACGCCCCCCTTGCGTCCAGCCCAGTTTGCTCGCGGGTCCGCGAGGCAGCTGGCGCCCCCTTGGCTGCGGCCGAGGCCGCCTTTGCCTCCCGCCCCCCTCCCCTCCACCCCGCGATTCGCCCGAGCAGGGAAATCAGTTTGTTTAACACGCGCGCCCCACGGATGTGTCAATCACAAGCTGACACTAGAGGGAAACAATTACTGGACACCCCCCCCCTCCCCTCCAAACTCAAAGTTGGCACGTGCGGGGGAGACTGCGGTCGAGGTGCAGCTCATCAGACCCACCGCCAACTTTGAACATTGGGCGGAGGGGGAGGCGTTGACAGATGAATGTGACACGAGTGTCCGCTATTGTTTCCGAAGCCCGCAGCCCTCCCACTGGGCCCCCCCCCGCCCCTGAGTGCCCCCGATCTGGGGGGCCGCCCTCTGCTCTTCGAGCCCTGGCGGTCGGGGCGTGGACAGGGGGAGGACAGCACGGGCGCGGGAGGGCGGCCCCAAGAAAGCCCCCTGCCCCAAGAGATCTGGAGAGGTGCGCCCCTCTCCTGGGCGGAGCCAGAGGAAATACCGATTCCGTCTCGCTCTCTGCGTTCGGGTCAGGACCTCGAGGCAAGACTGGCCGTGGCGATGAGGCCTCCCCCCAGGATGCCCAAAGAAGCGACAACGAGGCGATGTGGAGCGGCATCGGGGCCGCTTCCTCCTCAGACCTTCACCCCACACCTGCTCCCCCAGCACCACCCTCTAGCCGCACCCTGTTCACCGCGCGGTGACCTCGGAATCCCACCTCACCGACTCACCACGCGGTGTGGACACCGTGCCCTGTGGCTTTCGTCATAGCTCAGCTCTCCGGCGGCCGTTAGGGACGATCCGGGTACCCCTGGAACGCTCTCGGCGAGGCGCACCTGCTGAAACGCATCCCGAGGCAGGAAAGCACTAGAAACCAACGAAAACGTCGAGAAACCCCGGGCCCCCACCGACTCGCCACGCGGTGCTGTCACCACACCGTTCGGGGGCCCCCGTCTTAGCATGAAGGAAATGGGTCCTGAGGGAACGGATCCTGGACCTCAGGACCTTCCCCTAGGTTCTTCTCACCAGCCTCCAACTCATCCCCATCCCTAAGATTGACACGCCAAAAGGCGATGACAATCTTAGGAATGCGCCCTGAAAAACTAAGGGAATCCCTAAGATTGGCATCGCGATGAGGCGATGCCCAGCTTAGGGATAGGGATATGTTCCAGGCTGGTAATCTTCATCCTGAATCCTTTTCTGACAGCCCTGGGACCCGTGGAGGGCCCAGGAAGCCAAAGACGGCGAGAAGATTCAGAGCCCGCTCCCGTCAGGACGCGTCTCCCGCATGGCCCCCGACGGCAGTGGGTCCCGCAGCCTCGTCTCCATCGGGGGGGCGCAGCGACCGAAGATGTGCCCGAAAAGCTGTCCCAGTGTGACCGAAGGAAGCCGGCGCACAACTTTTTCCGAACGCGCCACAGTGTGATCGAAATTCTTGGCTCCACTTTCGATCTCAGTCTCGACTTCGGTCACACGACGCTTTCGGTCACAGTCTCGGTCACGCTCGCGGTCGCCTCTTTATGTTTCGGTCGCATCCCTCTTTCGTGGGCTGCTAGAGGTGCCCCTGGCCCAAGGTGCCCCCAGCATCTCGCTCAGCGTTGGAGCCCCTAGGGACCCCCTGGGCCTCGTGAGGGGTGCTCTGGAGACCGTGGGGGCCTCCTTGGAAATCCTGGGGGCACCTTGGGCCAGGGGTACTTTGATCGCCGAGCGCGTTCTTCTACTCGCAAAGTGCCTACTCGCAAACGTCCGAGAGAAACGCCTGTCTGTTTTGATGCGCTTTCTATCGCAGATCCCCCGCGGGGGATCCAGGCCATTTGCGAGCAGCTACTTTGCGAGTAGTGGAACGCGCTCGTCGATTCTAGCAACACCCGACTCTTCGGCCGACAGGGGCCAGGATGGAGGTTGGGAGGGACGGGGAACGAGACGGGAAGCCAAGGGCGAGCGAGGGAGAGAGGGAGGGAGAGAGGGAGGGAGGAGGAATATGAGGAGGAGGGAGGAGGAGGAGGAGGAGGCCCGCCCGGATCCTCCTGCCCCGCCCAGCCGGTGCCGGAGGCCCCACGACGCCCACGCGGCCGCGCCCGCCGCCACGAGGCGCGCCGCGGCGCAGAGCGCGCCGCGAGAGCGCCGCCCAGCGCCGGCCCTGCGCGGCACCGCCAGGGGCAGGCGCGGAGGGCACCTGCGCGGCAGCCCGGGCAAGGGCCGACGACGTCTCGGGGGCCAGACAACGGCGTGAGCACAAACTTTCAGAGCTCCGAACGGTTGGGAGGAGGGGGAGGGGGAGGAGGAGGAGGAGGAGGAGGAGGAGGAGGAGGAGGAGGAGGAGGAGGAGGAGGAGGAGGAGGAGGAGGAGGAGGGGAGGAGGAGGAGGAGGAGGAGAACAGGAGGAGGAGGAGGAGGAGGAGGAGGAGGAGGAGGACAGGAGGAGGAGGAGGAGGAGGGGTGAAGAATAGGTGAGAAGGGGGGATAATGGCGGAGAAAGGAGAAGGGAGGAGGGATCGAAGAAGAAGCACATGCATAAAAAGAAACTTTCAAAAGTCCGCGCGGATTTCCTGGATCTGCGCCAGGCCCCACTGGCGGCGCCTCAGGCGCCGCCACTGGCGCGCTCTGCGCGCCAGGGAGGCGGGCCCAGCGCAGATCCGAGAAATCCGCGCGGACCTCCAAGAAACAAGGCCTACCGCGGGTTCGTGTCGTGCCGACCCTGATGTTCGTTCCTGACATCGCGAGGGTCGCTCAACCTTGAACGATCGGCCGTACGTCGACCGATTCTGGGTCGCCGGCAGCGTTCGACGTTGAACGCCAGCGGCGGGGTCGCCGCTGGTCGACACGACGCGAACCGGCCGTACACTGGCCTGGAAGGATAATGCAACATCGATTGTCGATTTGGTTGTTTTCGTCGCCTTCGTGCTGCTCCTCGTCCGCGGCCGTCCTGCGATTCTTCCGCCCGCTCCAGTGCGCCCAGGTGTACTGCGCGGCCCGTCGGCTCTGCAGTGGCGCTCGCGTCCGCCAGCGCGGCGAACCAAATCATCCTGGCGAAGGACCCAGCCGTCTGCAGTTGTGAGTACCAGTGTTGCGGGTATCGCCTTCGGGGCATCTCCTTGTGGGGCCAGGAAGCACGCGAAGGGTGTGCCGATGTGGGGCGGGGCCGCCGTGTGCGCGCTGCCACTGAAGCTCTAGGTGGAACCCACCACAAGGCCGCGAAGCGTGAGGGGTGCGCCGCAGCGGGGCGGGGCCGCCGCGCGGGCGCTGCCACTGGGGCCTCAGGTCAGCTCCCTGTGGGGCCACGAAACGCGGCACTGAGCATTCGATGGAGCTCCCTATGTGGCCACGGAAAGGTGTCAGAAGCGGGGGAAACGCATGCGACCACCGCCACTGGGGCCTTCAGTAGAGATCCCTATGGGGGCACGAAACGCTGTACTGGGCAGAGGAGACGCATGCGTACACCGCCACTGGGGCCTTCGGTGGAGCTCCCCATGGGGCCACGAAACGCTATACTGGGTGCGGGGGACGCATGCGAGCACCGCCACTGGAACCTTCGGTGGAGCTCCCTATGGGGCCACGAAACGCTGTATGGGGTGGGGAAGACGCATGCGAACACTGCCAGTGGGGCCTTCGGTGGAGCTCCGTATGGGGCCAGGGCACGCTGTACTGGGTGGGGGAAACGCATGGGAACACCGCCACTGAGACCTTCAGTGGAGCTCCGCATTGGGCCACGAAGGAAGGAGGAGGAGGAGGAGAGAACGCAGGGCGCTGTTTCTTCAAAACGAGGACCCAACACCACAGGATGGTAGTGAAAACTCTGCTTGTTGCTTTCGGATTTTCGTAGCTTTCGGCCTCCAGGAACCGCTTCCAGACCCCAAGACCGTCAGAAGCGGACTCGGGATGAAAAACTAGTTCCAGGGAGATCCCCCGGTCGCTTCGCCGATAAATTCTGCAAAAGTTGCATCACTTTTCCAATAGGGTGTGCGCACCGCGACCGTGCCTGGTCGGGGCAATCATGGGCCCTGGCGCAGTACTACTCATTCGAAAATTTACCCCCTGCTGGGCGGCCTTCGGCGGCCTTCGGCGGTCTTCTGGTGGTGCTCGGCGGTCTTCGGTGGTCTTCGGCAGTTTCCGGCGGTCCTCGGCGTCTTCTGGCGGTCTGCGGCGCGAAACCTGGAGGGCCACGTTCGACAAGGGGTCCATACTTGAACACATAACATGGTGACTGAGCATCGTTGAACCGATCTGCATCCCTACGGGCATGGCCTTAGCCACACTTACCGATTCACCCCCCTAGATTGGGATATATGGTGTCCCTTCGGGTTTCGCTGAGCCGGAGATCGATCAACCCATGCTGCTGCACACAAGGGCAACTCCTGGGAGGTTTTCGCAAGAACGACTAAAGGCTATCAGGAGTCCACTAAGCCGGATCAGGCTAGATTCAGCCCAGGATCGAGCCCTACTGAATAAAATGGAACGAGAACGCGCGGAAATAGGTAGGATTAGGACTTGGCCAGATCAGGCCGGCTTTCGGCCACGGGTGTATCAGCGCCGATGCTGGACCTAACCTCTCAGGAGTTGCGTCCCCAATCCGTGCCTTATCGGGGCCATCCTGGCCCCTGGCCTGGCGTGCACGCCCTCCTGGGCCCATGGCAGGAAGGTCCACCCGCACCTCGAGGGGGGGATCGTCTCCATAATGGATCCACCCAAGACCATTTACCCCGTCGACCCTGAAGCACAAGCACGCGGAATGCTCGTAGGTCTACGGAGCATTCTGCGCACGTTCGTAGATTCGACGGAACATCCGTTGTGGGGCACATCAACTCTGCAGCCGATCCCCAAATTGCTCGAGGCATGGTGTGCACGCCCGCCTTGTCCAGGGCGAGAAGGTCTTCCCACACCGCCACAGGGTTCCGAGAGGGGCCCTGGTGGTCCACGGCGGTGGTGTGCGGGTGCCTTCTGCTGGGGGCCCCGTCCACGTTAGTGTCAAGTCGGGCATGTCCCCCTACAGCGGGATTCTGGACGAAGAATACAAATACCCAAAAAAACGCAAAATTAGCCAAAAATTACCCCAGTGCGACCCTACCTAGAAGTTGGAACCCCTAGGAAAGCAGCACTAGTTGCCATGCTATGCTATGCTATGCTATGCTATGCTATGCTATGCTATGCCATGCTACGCTGAGCTATGCTATGCTATGCTATGCTATGCTATGCTATGCTATGCTACGCTATGCTATGTTAATGGGAGTAAACGATTTAAAAAAAATGGGGCCGGACGCTTTCAAAAATAGTTTCGCCGGCCTGGGCGCCCCCACAATAGGGGGAGAGGGGGCTCGGCCCACGGAGGGGCGACAATTCGAGCGGCATGGGAAAGGCTGAAAGCCGAGGGCTGACCACCCTGCCTCCCGATTTCCCCAATCCCAATATACCCTTCCACGTTTTTGTTTCTCCCCCAACCCACCTGCGTAGTTGGGCCTCGTTTTCCTTGAGACACCGCGTCTCCTTTTCTCCTTCTCCTTCCCCACCTCCTCTCCTCCTCCCTCCTCCCTCGTCCTCCCTCATTCCCCCTGACCCCTCACACGGTTCGTGGCCCCATAAGGTGCTCCACCGAAAGGCCCAGTGGGAGGGTCCGCCTGGCGCACTCGCGCCATCCCTATCAAATAATACCATGCGGCGCATCGCTCGTGGCCCCATAGGGAGCTCCACGGGGGAGAAGAGGGAACGGGGGAGAAGACGAGGGGAGAGGGGAAGGCTGATACGAAACTGCCCCAAAGTCGTATCATCTAGACGCCGCGCAGCGAGGCGGAGAAAATAAGTCGAACCACGATGAAGATCATACTGCAGGCCCTCCTCGTCATAAAGTATCTACAAGGACCCGAAGGAATCCTCGAAACTGCGCCGCGTGTGGCTGCCCCAAAGCGACGCCTGAAAACATGCGGCGGGACGGGAATTTAAACGCTAGTTTTCGGCACGCCGTCACGGCGCGAGCCCAGGGGCGTTGCGGGGCGGGGGGGCGGGGGGGGGGCGGGCGGGAGGACGCTTAAACAAATTGTTTCCGATGCCCGATTTTTATTCGTCCACCCCACACAAAAGAATCAGGGACCCCAGGGGGGGGGAGGGGGAGATTTTTTTAATCGTTTACTCCCATTATGCTATGCTATGCTGCGCTATGCTTTGCTATGCTATGCTATGCTATGTTAAGCTATGCTATGCCATGCTGCGCTGTGCTATGCTATGATATGCTATGCTAAGCTAAGCTGCGCTATGGTATGCTATGCTCTGCTATGCTATGCTATGCTATGCTATGCTGCGCTATGCTATGCTATGCTGGGTTATGCTATGATATGCTGTGCTGCGCTATGCTATGCTACGCTATGCTATGCTATGCTGTGCTCTGCTATGCTAAAGCTCAGCGAAGCTAAGATGAAGGTAAGCTAGCTAAGATAAACCTGAGCTACGATGAAGCTAAGCTGAGCTAAGATGAAATAAGCTAAGCTAAGATGAGATAAGCAACGCTAAGCTAAGGGGACGTAACTGGGGGAACCGCGGGGCGGATACTGGGGGAACCGCCCGCGGCGTGGAACACTGCCCGGCCCTTTAAGCATACCGAGTAAGAACCCTTCTAGGCAGAGCCTAGGTAGGGAAATACTAAATAAATCGTCCCCAAACTATTTTTTGAACTATTTTTGAATATTCCTCCTGTAGAGGGACAGGCCCGACTTAACGTTACTGGACCCTGAGCCCCTTTTGCGTCGTGGAGAAATCGCGACGGGAGGTTCTGGCATGGGCTCCGGGGAGGCTTCCGGAATCAAGTCATCCTTGGGCCTCGGGGAGGTCTCTCGTCGCCACGGCCGGATCCGCCTAGAGATTCTGAAGAGCCCATTCCGACACCTCGCCATCGCTCGGACGTCTGGTCCCCGTGCGTTTATTTTTCGCAGGATGACCAAAGATGCTCCTCGATGGCCCTCGCCGAGGAAACATGCACACGTCCGAACGATGCGGAGGAACACGTCCAGGAGTCGAATTCTGACCCTTGGACCCTGACGTGCTTGCGCCGCGAAGAAATCACGGTCGCAAGCTGTTGGGCGAAGCTCTGCCTCCGGGCGGGGCTTTCCGGGCCCTTGGACGGTCACAAGCTGCGCGGAGGTCCAGCCCTCTGGCGAGCTGCGCCGTGGTAAAAGTCAAGGCGGTGGCTGCTCGGGGTACACGGCAGGTTTTAATACATGGGATTTTGAAAAATATAGGATGTTTAATACATGATTAGTATATGAATACATTTACGCATGAATTCATCGTTGTTTTTTACACTAAATTCCCTGCATGTTTGATACATGATCCGCACGCGCAGCATGATTAAAAACGGCACTGTACACCCATTGTCGAGTCAGTGGAGGAAAATTGCGCTTTACGCGAGCGACGACCACGTCCAAATCCATGCCCTCGCGGTCCGGACACCAAAGCGTGATCCCACGGACACGCGATCCCGTGGATACGTCTCGCGCGGGGCAAGTGCGCAAGGCCGCCCTGTACCCATGGGGCCATGGCCTTGAAGTCCACGCAACGAGGCCGTGGACATGCACATGGACATGTCTTCCGCACGCGAGCTTTCCTGACACTTTCCTGTTACCTTCCTCGGCTCTATCAAGGTACCCATTGCTGCGTACCCCTGTCGGTGACACTGGCACGCCGTCTAGAGTCCCCCCCCAGGTCCCAAAGGAGCGGCGGATCTGGATACCCTCCCGTCCGCTGGGGCGGGCGGATATCTGTTTCCACCACCCATCGACATCCAAGCGCATGACTCCAAAAGCTGCGGGGGCGGATGCGTTCTGGCGGTGCACCTTCGCTGCGCAGGCGCGTCCAAGCCCTGCAGCGCACGCAGAATCCGGGCGCGTTCCCAGCAGTTCTTCATCGCGTCAGGCTCCCAGAAGGCACACGACATGCAACACGCCCCCCGTCGGATCGCAACCGGATGCGGACCCCGGCATGGACGTGAGCCATAATGATTACTGACTCCCGTGGCATAGTGGAGATGATAACGAGCAGTAGGATGATAACGGTGCAAGACAAATATGCATGTTGCTTTGGATGTGGATGGGGTTGGGGCTGAGAAAGAGCGCGCTGAGAATGATGATGCCAGTTGTGATTGTGATGCGCCCGTCCATCCCCCTTCCTCTCTCAAACCCCCCGCCTCCCCCATCCCTTCTCCCTCCTACCTCCTTCGACCCCATCTATCGCCATGCCTGTTAAATTTTCAGAGGTCCACGCGGATTTCTGAGATCTGCGCTGGACCCCCCTCCCATGGCGCGGGGAGCCCGCCAAGCAGGGGCGGCGCCGGAGGCGCCGCCAGGGCAGTCCAGCGCCGATCCCAGACATCAGCGCGGACCTCCGAAGACATCTGTTTATGCGGTTAAGATTGGTTTTCGATCCTTCCTCCCTTCTCCCCTCTCCGTCATTATCTCCTCCTCTCATCCATCCCTCATCTTCTTTCAGCCGCGACCGTAACGGCCGATCCCGGTCGATGAAAACTAAAAAATAAAGAGCGGCGGACCGCCAAAAGGCCGCCACCACTCCGCTGCCCCAGCAAGGGGCCAGGGCGCGCAGACGACTACCCCGCGGGGCCAGGGCAGCTTGAAAGCAGAGCAAGCTGCTCAGGCTCAGGGGTGGCGCAGAGAGCCAGCAAGGCGGGCGGTGCCCCGCTTCCTTACATATAATTTCCGCCGCTGATGCAAAACAGGACAGGTAAATTATGCCTCAAGGTGCGCGCGCGGAACCACGGACGGGGGCGGGCCGAAGTGGAGCTCAGCAAATCCCCCGTACATGGGGGGGAAGGCCCCGCGAGGCCCAACGGCCCCGGCAGGCCGGCGGCAGCATTAGGCACTGCGCACGCATCTCCAGCGGGCCCGGCCCCAAGTGAGACAACGCCGTTGCGAGGTCGAGGGGGGGGCGAGGGGCCCCAGTGACCTCGTCGAGCTCCCCGAAGAGCTCTTGCGCTTTAGGTCTCCATGGCCAACATACAGGCGGAGGCCCAAACCACAGCTTCTATTTCAACAAGCTTCCGGCCCGTTGGGTAGCTTCCAAATCCGCCGACCCTGTCGGCGTGTGTGAGGGGTTTCTCCGTTCGACTCGTCGTCTCCGTCGTCTCCGTTCTCCCCCTCCCAGGGCTCTCCTCCTCAAGCGCGCTATCCAAAGCGAAATTAAACGACGTCGTAGTGGAGTCGAAGGGAAGCCCCTTCCCTTTGATCCCTTCCCCGCAGGGGGGGGGGGGGCGGGGCAGATACGACGCCCGCCGGGGCGCACTTTCCTCGAGCGGGCACGCACGGGATGCACTTCCTCCTCCTCCTGGTCCTCCTCTTCCTCCTTTTCCTCCTCCTCCTCCTGCTCCTCTCCTCCTTCTCTCCTCTCCTCCTCCTCCTCCTCCTCCTCCTCCTCCTCCTCCTCCTCCTCCCTCCTCCTCTCCTCCCTCCTCCTCCTCCTCTCCTCCTCCTCCTCCGCCTCCTCCTCCTCCTCCTCCTCCTCCTCCCCCTCCTCCTCCTCCGCCTCCTCCTCCTCCTCCTCCTCCTCCTCCTCCTCCTCCTCTCCTCCCTCCTCCTCCTCCTCCTCCTCCTCCCTCCTCTCTCCTCCTCCTCCCTCCTCCTCCCTCCTCCTCCTCCTCCTCCTCCTCATCTCATCATCATCATCATCATCATCATCATCATCATCATCATCATCATCATCATCATCATCATCATCATCATCATCATCATCATCGAAATCGTCATCGTCATCGTCATCATCATCATCATCATCATCATCATCATCATCATCATCATCAGCATCATCATCATCCGTTTCCTCCCCCCACTCCTAGCCCTTTCGATCAGGGTCGGCGGCACCGGCCGTCAGGCCTCTCCAATCATTCAGGTGAAGCTGCTTGTGCTTAGCGCCATGCTCTGCTAACCACACGCCCCATGAAAGATGCCTCGGATTGAAATTTGTTCGGCCTCGCTCTCTGCGGCGCACTAAGAGCGGCGCGCCTTGACCCTGGCCACGGCGAGTCGGGCAAGGATGGATATGATTTTCCTCCAGCGTTCGCCGCGCACCAGTCGACCGCCCCAAAGCCCTCTCGCCAGCGCCTTTTTTCATCATGATGCGCAGTCAACCATGACGTCGAACTTCCGGTATTAGCTGCACTCCGCAACCTCGAACGCCATGAGAAACTCGCAGCGTTCTCCGAGGGATGCCGTCATCCCAGAATGCCCGCATCCATGAACGCCCCCGAAGATGCCCGAGATGAAATGGCCCTGTGCCGATCTCCACCACGCCACATTCCGCGGGGGCCATGACGTCGCAAGCAGGATGGAAACAGGAACCGCCCACGTAAAGCCAGTTGCACCCCAAGAACATGAACGGGGCACACGGAGTGCACTCGCGGCCCACGCGCCGCGAGCATTCTTGCCTGAGCGGCGCTGCCTGGACGACGGGCCGGGCCACCCAGGACTGCCTGTAGAGTTCTGCCCCAGTCCCCTCGAGTTCTAGCATCTCAGCACGCTGCTCTGCAACGTGCGGGCAGCACCATGCTCGGCGTCAAACGGCGCCGCGCGGGCGGCAGCACTCGCAGCGGGGCTATAGACTGCGCCACCAGGAACGGAGCCTAGCTCCCGTGGGATAGGCATTAATGAAGACGAGGCAGACCAACTGCTCAAGGTCATCGGGCATCTGAACGCTCTGTGAATCTTAACAACTTCATTGGCCCAAATGCCCCGGCCACGCAAGGCCCTCGCCCCCCCCGAAACGTCACCTTACAAAAATTCATTCATAGCTCGAACAAAATAAGCCCCCTGTAGGTCACCCTCAAAAAAACCCGGCGATCTTCAGGCCGGCGAGGGGCCCGTCATCATCTGCAAAATGCCAGCCGAACGATGAGGCAGGCCAGCTTCGACAAGCCAAATGCGAGCATCACGCAGTGGACCCCGCGACGTGGCCAACCAACTGGATGAGCGATGGCCCCGCAGATCCTGCGACGCAGCCGCGGTGGCCCGACTGCGGGCGCCAGTGCCTAGACCGCCCAACATTCTGAACTGGGGCTCTGCGGCGCACCACAACTCCCTGGCCAGCCCGCGCAAGGTCGCGGAGACCTGCCTCAAAGGGTCTCGGGCGGGGCGCAACGCCCGGGAGAGATCGGGGCTGCTGCCCGCGCCGGCCAGGCCCATGTGCAAGCCGCACTGGGCGGGCGGGAAGATGCCGCAGAAGATCAACTCGGCCTTCTCGCGGGCCTTGGACACCTTCGCGGCCGTGATCACGGGGGGGCCCTGGAGGAATCCCCCCACGCGCTCGTGCGAGTCCTTCGGGGACCTTTGGCCATCACGGACATTGACAGCTGGAAAATCAATGCCTCGCCACTCGATCGCAGGCTCTGCAGTTCCGGCCCACCCTCCAAGAATCTCCCGAGACCTGCTGGGTACCCCAAGGGAGTTTGCAGGCGCACAAAACCTGCCCGTGGAAAATTGAAGCTGGAATGTCCTGGAGGAGCGACCAGAGACCTGCCGCACTCACTCGTCCTGGGTCTCAGATATGACGTCCAAAGCCACGTCATCTACGAAAATACTCACGCCGCAATCCTGACACTGCGGCAAGACGTCCAGGACTCCGGGGATAATCAAGAATTTCGCCTCATCGGCGGCTGCCGAACTGCCCGCCACCTGCCCCCTGCCCGAAAAAATACACTCAGACGCTGCGCCAACTAAAACCAAGAAACCCACGCCAGATTCTCTCGTGCAAAGCCGCCCTGAAGGCAGAGGCAGGGCACCCCATCGGGACCGCCTCCCGCCGCGGGGCCTCGCGGTCGACATGCTCACTGCACTGTTCGAGGCCCCCCAGCACAGCGACGGCCGCCGAGCCACGGTGGTCAACCAATCAGGCTCGCACTTGAAAGCGCCAAACTGAGTCGGTGGTGCGTTCGTTGGCAGGGGGCATGCAAACGTAGCGATCGCCGCCTCGGCGCCTCTCCCAGGCTGCCGCGCGCCGACTCAAGACCCTGCTGCACAGCCTCAGGAAAATTTGGAAGAAGCCGATCGGTCGCTGGCCCCCTTCCAGCCCGGCGACAAGTTGCACCCCGGGCAGCATCGAAACCCAAAGTAATTCACCCAAAACAAGCATAATCGCACACGGCAAATTTATGTCTGCCAAGTCCTGGTCCGAGAGCCGGGAAAAATGGCGAGGGCGGGCCCCTTCAGCCGCAACGGCGCGCAGATTGGACTTCCGCGGTGGCCCCCTCAGTGCGGGAGCGCCTGGAGCCAGGGGGC
Source organism: Prorocentrum cordatum (assembly GCA_963575745.1). Taxonomy (NCBI): domain Eukaryota; class Dinophyceae; order Prorocentrales; family Prorocentraceae; genus Prorocentrum; species Prorocentrum cordatum. The sequence continues at coordinate 222,780 of CAUYUJ010015242.1, forward strand.
GCGAGCTCCTTCCCCGGCGGTTGACAAGCAAAGCGCGGCGCCTCGCGGGCGCCCCACGCCCTTTGCCACACAGCAACTTGATGGGCAAGTCGCGCTTGCACCGACACCGCGGGGCCCGGGGGGGCGTCGATCATTGCGAACGCGAGGCCCGCGGCGAGTTTGGCACACGCATGAGCCACTTCGGCCCCGCCCTGCAAGGCTGCGCCGCACCGCCATCACCCAAGACGCCCTCTGAAATGCTCGGCCCCGAGGAAGCTATTCCAGACGAAGCCGACCCGCACGGTCCGCCCACTCGCAAAGCCCCGCAAATGTCCCAAATCCACAAAACACCAGGGCGCTGCTCGAGGCAACTGGCCAACAATGATACACGCGCGCGCCATTGCCCCCCCCCACACACACACACGGACTCGGAACGGGCCGCCCTTCGAGGCGAGAGCAATCGAGCGGCCAAGAAGCTCCGAAAAAATGAACCTCTCCATCGCATTGGCGGGTCTCCCTCAGCCCTGGCGCCGACAGACTGACTCAGCGAGCGCGGCCCGCGTCGAGCTGAGTCTGAAGAACGCCATGTTCAGCACTGCTAGCAGGAGACAACAGAGAACTCTCCCACTGGGCTGCGCGAAAAGGCACCAGAACTGTTTTGACATCCCCAGACACCTCGGAATAAGAAGGGGGGCACGGGGGGCGGGCCGACCCATCAAGAATTCCCCGAAAACAATGAGTTTCCTGACCCCAGCCTGCGGGGCGCCCAGGAAGATGTCGAGGATGACGGGGCGATGTGGCGACAATCCCGAGCCCAGGATAACCCGACACTCGCACCGCAAAAAAACCTGCGCCGCCACAAAGTAGTCGAAGACCGCGCTTGTAGGCCCAACGACGCACGCAGGAGTAGCTTCATCGCGCTAAACTGACCCTTCGCACTACTGAGGACGAAGGCCTACATCGAGTAGAGACAGCGGCATGTTGAAATCGCCACCGAACACGACAAGCAAACCATGCGAGGCAACCCGCTCCCCCGTCCACTTCGCTTGCATGACGCTAGCTGAACGCACCCCTATCGAGCAAACGAAGTATGTGGACACTAGACTTACAGCCCCGTAATGCTTGCCCCTCAAGAAACATAAGGCCACCCTGGGCCCTGATTCAGCTGGGCCTTCCAGCCGATCCCCCCAAAAGTCCAGACACTTCCTGATCACCACAGCGACGCCCGCCGAACACCGATCAGTAGCATCCCTGACGGAACGAGGACACCAGAACGAAGCCCAGCCTGCCTTGAACAAGGAATACTTGGTATCCAGGGGTTCCTGGCCTGAGACCTTGGGCCCCTGAAGAACACCTACCTGACACTTAACACCGAGGCCTTGCAGAGCTTTTACAGATGACTAGAAGCACGATTCGTTAAGTGTGCAAAAGAGAAAACGGGGTGCTCC
>CAUYUJ010015242.1:229206-231706 GCA_963575745.1 Prorocentrum cordatum
TGGGCCTGATGTTCGGGATGTACCACTGGCGGTGAGCGCTGTTCGGGCTGGCTTCGACCTCTGGGCCTGGGTCGTCCGCAGGGGTGGGAAAGCCTGGTGTGGACGGGTGCGGCGCGCCTCCTGTCTGCTTCGCTGGGGCTCCAGTCTGGAATGGCGCTGCCGCTGCGCTTGACTGCCACAGCATGGGAATATGGGCTCGGCGCGGCAGCTGCGTCGGCCGGCCCGGGCTCAGCTGCATCGCGATCGTCACTCGCGTCCGGCTTTGGCTTGGAGAGGTGGACTGTGCGGCCGCGCTTGGGCGGCTCATCTGGTGGGTCGGGGTCTGTTGTTCCGCGCACTGACATGGCGCTGCCGCTGGCTGCGTTGGCGCTCCAGAGACTCCCTGCTTCCCTGGGTGCGCCAGCTGGGGTTCCTGCCAGGGCGGCTGGTCGGCGGTAATTGGTGAGCTTGGCGGAGTCCATGCCGCAAATGCCTTGGCTGGCCAGGAAGGACGCCAGTGTGTCCGCGTCGTACCTGTGGGGGCTAGCGCCCCGGAGGTCCCCCTGGGACCCCAGGAACGACTCCCACGCAGGCCTCAGGTTTTCCTCGCTCTCGCACCCTACCCTGTTCCTTTCTTTCTTGAGGCTCAGCCATGCAACCATGTGGGCCAGGGCTGCAAGCCTGCCGTCCCAGGGGTAGGCTCTCTGAACTCCACTGTCAGGTATCTCCTGCCCGTAGATCGTGGCCAAGAAGATCCAGTGTCGTCGCGACTCCAGCAACCGGCCTCAGTTGTTAGCTCGTCGCTGCCGCAAGGATTTGCGCAGCGTCGCTCTTGAACGAAATCCTGCCACGCCTCCTCAATTCCGTGGTGTAGGCGCCTGGCGTGGTCCACCATTACGTGGGCGATATCCCCCGTTGTTCGAGCCAGGGAGCGTACACGGCGTGGGGAAAGCTCTGGGCATGGTGGTGGTGGCAGAGGCTCCAGGTCGGTGAGCACCAGGGTTGGTGCCACCAGCACGGCGGGCAGAGGGCTGCGAGGCTCGCTTGGGATGCCGGGCGGGTTGTGGGCCGGCGCGGCGCATGCCTCGTCTCTGCCGCACTCATCCGAACTTTTGCCGCTCCCGCCCCTGCGCGGCACGCGTAGGTTTCTCTTCGACAGACCGTTCGAAGCGCGACCACGCGCGAGCGCCTTCCGTTCGCTAGGTGGGAGCGCGTTCCAACCCCATCAAATTGCGCAACAACTCAGATTTTCATGACCGGAAATGACACTAGACGCCCTTCAACATGCCTCCAAGAGCCAAGGCCAACCCAAGACGGCACCAGTGGCCACGGAGCATCCCCAAGAGACCACCGAGAGGCCCACATCCGTCAAAAACTCATCCCGTTCAATATGTTTTCGTTTGTCGCCTGTTCCCTTACGATGGGCCTCTGAGGCCTCCCGCAAGAACGACCAATAGAGCTCAGACAGGGGCCCAGAAGAGGCCTCAAACAGCCCCAAGACCGCCCAAGAGCGCCCCAGGAGCGTCCTGAGGGGGCTCCAGGAGACACCATGACGGGGGCCATGCTAGCCGTCGGTGCCGCCCCATGTTTGATCGATGCTCCCCAAGATGGCCCAGGATGACTGGCAGAGGTCCCAAAGAGGGCCCCAAAAGAGCCCCAAGACCCAACGGCACCCAAGGGGCCCCAAGAGAGCTCCAAGATGATTTCAAGAGGACTTCAAGAGGCTCCAAGAGGTATCTGAGTTCATGATTATCCGCCTCTGTTTCACTAGATGCTTACGTAGTTCCCTCCTCCCGACAACTCGCCTGGCCATCGTTTCTGTATGGGTTGGTAGAGATATTTGTTTTTTACCGCCGCAGGCGGAAGCGCCAGCGGCGGAAGGTCGCGAACGGGCCGCGGACGCGACTAAATTACCTAACGCGCGCAGGGCCGCGGGTCGGGCGGCTCACGGCAGCGCCCAGGGGGCCGAAGCCGATGCAATCCAGGTGCCATGACAGCCCCTGACCGGGCATGCAGGTGCGTCCAACAGGCCTGAGGTAGGCACCGAGACCACCTAGCGCAGCCAAAATGGCGCGAAAACGTTCCAACGTCCAGGTGCGGACAAGGGAACGACCCGAGGACGTCAGCCCCAGCCTGTCGGGTAGCACAGACGACGAGGTGGTAAGTCCAACGAGGATCCCGACGGCGGCAGCGAGCCGCGGCGCCAGAACGACATCAAGGTGTATCACTGGTAGAGATATGCGAAGCATCCAGAATTCGAAGTCTCAACGCTGAGAAACGCTATTGCGGCTGCTACACTCTCTGAAGCGGGGGAAGCAGGTTGCAGGGAGGACAAGAGCAGACATGATTCGAAAGCTAGTCCTACATCCTACTACTGCTGCCGATTCATGCTTTGGCTGATTGGCTACTCGCGTCGCCGAAGAAAAAATACTGATAATCTGCGCACCCTCACGTTTGTCTCCGTTGCCCCTGCCACGAATCCGCCGACCCTATCGGCGCGTGGAAGACGCTCTTCCGTTCG
>CAUYUJ010015242.1:234206-244206 GCA_963575745.1 Prorocentrum cordatum
TATTAGTATTAGTATTAGTATTAGTATTAATATTAGTATTAGTATTAGTATTAATATTAGTATTATTATTAGTATTAGTATTAGTATTAGTATTAGTATTAGTATTAGTATTAGTATTAGTATTAGTATTAGTATTAGTATTAGTATTAGTATTAGTATTAGTATTAATATTAATGTTAGTATTAGTATTAGTATTAGTATTAGTATTAGTATTAGTATTAGTATTAGTATTAGTATTAGTATTAGTATTAGTGTTAGTATTAGTATTAGTGTTGGTATTACTTCTAGTGCTAGAATTAGTATTAGTATTAGTACTAGTTTTAGCATTAGTATGAGTTTTAGTATTAGTATTAGTATTGGTATTAGTATTAGTATTAGTATTAGTATGAGTATTAGTATTAGTATTAGTATTAGTATTAGTATTAGTATTAGTATTAGTATTAGTATTAGTATTCGTATTATTATTAGTACTAGTAACAGCATTAGAAGTATCACTATGATTATTAGTAGTAGTAGTATTAGTAGTATGTTTATTATTCTTGCTAGTATTATTATTATCATTATATTAGTCGTATTCGAAAGTTTTAGTAATAGTACTATTACTGTTATTCCAACTAGACCTACTACTATTAAGATTAGTAGTATGAGGATTAGTAGTAGTAGTAATATTTATATCATTATGACGATTATTGATATTATGAATACTACTATTGTTCGTATTAGTACTGTTAGTAGTATTAACTAGTATTAGTGTTATTACTACTGGGATTAGTATCAGTATTAGTATTAGTATGAGTGCTGTTATTATTATGGATGGGATTATCATGGGTAACATTCCTCTCATTATTACTGTTATTCCTATTATTCTTACTATTATCATTATTGCTACCATTCCTCATCCTCCTCCTCCTCCTCCGCCTCCTCCTCCTCCTTCTCCTCCTCCTCAATCCTCGATTACTAACCTCCTCCTCCTGCCCCTCCCCCTCCTCCTCCCCCTCCTCCTCCTCCTCCGCCTCATCCTCGACCCTCCGGAGTGCAGCACCCGGCCTTGTTCACGTCCAGGTGCAGCAGCAGGGGCGCGGAGCGCGGGCCGCCCAGCCCCGCCATCGGCGCGGGCGGCGGCGCATCGCCCCCGAGCCGGGGCGGGGCCCATGCCGCAACGGCTGCGGGCGGCTGGCGGCGGCTGGCGGCGGCTGCCGGGGCGGCCACTGTGAAGTCGGGCGTGTCCCCCTACGGGCGGATTTTAGACGAAAACTATTAGTAGTAAGAAGAATACTAATGATTATAATTATACTAAGAATAAGAATAATAAGAGTAACAAAAACAATAACTTATAAAATGTTCAACAACAATGATATGAAAAAAATCTACAAAATAGTCGTTAGAGGGACACGCCCGACTTAACGCGACTGGCCGCGTAACGATCGGCCCCTCACCGAAAAAAGCAGGCCCAAAATAGGAAACCGAACTCTATGCGGCAGGTTCGTGAGGCGTCGGCGCGCGCGCTCCAAGGCTTTTGACACCGCGTCGATGCTTCAACCTGGAACCGATCGCGGCCCCGGTCGTTCAAGGTTGAATCCCGTCGGGTCAGTGGCGTCACCGTGTCCCTCGGTGCTTCCGCGTCGCAGAATTCAACCTCGAGCGCATTCGCCAGCGTCGCTGGCGCGCCAACGCCGCATGAACCTACCGTACACCGACATTTTGTTCCAGCCCTGCACGGAAAATTGCACAGGAAAGAGGATCCAGGTATATACGGGACCCTGGTGTATACATTTTCCATCGGTTCCCTGCAAAAAAAAGTTAAAAACAAAGTATACACTACACCACCCCGACGTCGTCCCCGACCCTCGAAAAAGTCCTCGGATTGCAAAACAGCCCGCCACTGGAAATGTATATGCTCCAGTTTTCGACCAAACCGATCGTCATCTTCCTGCTCCCCTCGTCCTCCCGGCGCGCATTTGGCGCGTCGTCGCTGTCTTGTCGCGCGTATGGCGCCTCTTCTGACTAATGCGATTGGCGTTACTCGCACGCTCGCCAACTGTCTTGCCCACGCGCGTTCTACGTATGGCTGCTTCGTTCGTTCGCTCGTGCCCACGCTGGACATAGAGTAGCAGCTCTCTGTCACTCTGCGGTTCAGAAATGATGGGCCACGTCTGCATCGCAGAGAGGAGGGCCGGGGAGGGGCATGCCACTTCTGAAAGAGCCTTGCCCCGATGTGTGGAGGCCCTGATTCCCGCGGCGACCTCCAAAAACGACCCAGAGGTTAGATTCGGGTTCGATTATCACGCAGCGAGCGACGCCGACGCCGACCCTGAGATTTTGGAGGCCTCTTAGAGCCACAGAGTCCCCCAGAATATCCCCAAGAGGCCACCAAGAAGGCCGCCCCACTACGGCCCCGAGATGCCTCCAAGAGTCTCCCAGAGCGCGACTGCATGCTGCTGCATTTCCCTGCTCAGGGCAGCTCGCCTGGTGACTTGTTTGTGGATGGGCTGACGAGAGCACTCGAAGTGCAAAGAATGCTGTCACACAGAGCAGTTCGCAGCCACCCAGGCTCTTGCGAGGTCTCGACTGGGTCCGCCGCGTACTCCGCTGCTCCGCCGGGCCTCTCAGGAGCCCACGCAAATGGCGACAGTTGCGCTGTTCGCAGCCCCCTGGGGAGCTGCGGCAGCTGCGAGGTCTCGGCTGGGTCCGCGTACTCCGCTACTCCGCCGCACCTCCCGGGAGCCCACGAAAGCGGCGACGCCTGCGCTCACAGATCGATCTGGCGCGACAGACGCCGCAGAAAAACTGTCTCGGGTTCCAGGTCGTGATTTTTCACGATGCTGTGTGTTTGTTCGCGACGCTGGTGGCGACGGCGACGGCGGAGACGACGGCGATGGAGGTACAGATTGGTTGGAAGCCATTGGGCCCTTTGGGGGCCTCTGGGGAACGTGAGGAAGGGAGAGGGTCCTATTCCTCCTCCTCCTCCTCCTCCTCCAACTCCTCCTCCTCCTCCTCCTCCTCCTCCTCCTCCTCCTCCTCATCATCATCATCATCATCATCATCATCATCATCATCATCATCATCATCAACAGCATCAGCATCAGCATCAGCATCAGCATCATCATCAGCAGCAGCATCATCAGCAGCAGCATCATCATCATCAGCATCATCATCATATCTATCATATCTGTCGTCATCATCATCATCATCAGCAGCATCGCATCATCATCATCATCATCATCATCATCATCATCATCATCATCATCATCATCATCATCATCATCATCATCATCATCATCATCATCATCATCATCATCATCATCATCATCATCATCATCATCATCATCATCATCATGATCAGCATCATCAGCATCATCATCATCATCACCACCATCATCATCATCATCATCATCATCATCATGATCATCATCATCCATACACCTCCCTCCCCCCTCTTCCTAATCCTCCTCCTCATCCTCCTCCTCCGCCTCCTCCTCTTCCTCCTCTTCCTCCTTCTCCTCCTCCTCCTCATCATCATCATCCTCCTCGCGACTCTGGCGGGTTGGAGCACCGGTGGAAGCGTGAACGCGTAGTTGGCCTCGCAAGCCAAAGCAAGGTACGAGCCCATCTTCGAGGCGTCGGTGCCGCTGATCCTCCGCTGCGCGGCTTGGTTCTGAGACAACCACGTTTCGCCTACGAGGCTTCAGCTAGCCTGGCTGGCGCTGGAGGCCGACGTGCTGGAGCAGCATTTCTAGCCCCTGGCCAATGGCCCGATCTCGGCGACCTGGCTGACGCTCCGCCGCGTGGGCTGGGACGTGGCTCCGTCCACGCAGATCCGCTCGGGCATCGGCGCGGTCTCTGGCTTTGCTGCAGGTCTGCCCCGAGGACCTGCGCCACCACGCCTTCCTGGGCGTGCAGCGCTGGCAGCGTGCCCGCGCGGCGCAGCACGAGCACCTCCCTCTGGCAGACGGGAGGAGGAGGAGGAGGAGGAGGAGGAGGAGGAGGAGGAGGAGGAGGAGGAGGAGGAGGGCCCTGCCTTGCCGAGGGGAGCAGAGAACATTCCTGGGCGTCCACCTCCCTCTGGCAGACGGGTGTGGATGCGAGAGAGGCCCCACGCCTGGGCCCGCGGAGCCGGCGGCGCCATGCCAGGCGCTGCGGTCGGGGCGCCGCGCCACGCCCGAGCGTCGCGAGGCGCTGGATAGGGGAGCAAATGCGAACCGTACCCCTACCCCCACGATTTCTGAGGGGGAGGGTGGGGTTCACTTCGCTCGGGAGCTCCTGGACGAAGTGAACCCCACCCCCTCACTCAGAAACCAATGAGGGTAGGGGTAGGGTTCGCATGTGGCCCCCTACTGGAATGCGTCGGCGGCCCGAGGTGCCGTGCTTGCGGGGCCGCAGCGGGAACCCGCGGTCACACGTGGTGCCAATGCCCCAGCCTGCTCACCCAGACCGCCGACCAGCCAGCCTCGCCTGAGATCTCCGACTCGATGCTGGGAACGAGGCAGAAGCTGGCCGATCTTGGAGCCTTGGCGGATGTTGAGTCCACTGCGTGCGCGTACGATGTCGCCTCTGTGCCGCGCGTTGTTCTGTGCCGCCCGCTGCAGCAGCTTCACCTGTTCTGCTCTGGGGAGATGGTGCTCCCGATCGCTGGGGCCTCGAAGCCTGTACAGATGGGTCGGGCCTCGCAAGCGCCATGAACGAGGTGACGCGTTGTGGCCATTCGACGGTGCAGCTACTTAAACGACCAGCTCCTCCCTGAGAGCCGAGAGGTAGGTGATTCACCCTTGCTGGAGCACGCCACTCGCCGCATCGAGCTCGTCGTGTCGGACCTGTCGTCGTTGGTGGCGGAGGGGTCATCATGCGATCGGTCTCTCGAATCTGCGAGGGGCAAGCCTGCTCGAATCTGGCGCAAGATGTTCCAAGCGCGCGGGCCCTCAGGTTCCCGGTTTTCCTGGATCAACTTGAAGGCCCTGGGCCAGAGGCTCCCCTCAGGTGGTGGGTGGGATACATGTGGGCCGGCTGGTTCGCGAAGCTCGGAGCCCACAAACACGTGGTTCCCCATGGCCTCTGCAATTGTGCGTCGGCCGAGCTCAAGCGGGCTCGGGCCGTTCTGGACCAGTGTTCGGTGGGAAGCACAAAGACATACTAGTACTATATGTCCTCCTTGGAGGCGCGCGTCCGACCCGAACATATAGTATACCCATCTTGTAGTATATCGTTTCCCGAGCGGTGTGGCCAGAAAGCGCCCCCCACGACGCATATACTATAAGATTTCTCGGTGCGCGCGTCGCCTCCGGGGGGGGCGAAGCACATATAGTATAAGTATGTTAGGGTGGTGCCGATTCGGGCGATGGATCTGGACCTCTGGCACGATGGGCGAGCGGCCACCGTAAGGAGGCCTCCCGTCCTGGCGCCCTCGAATGCTCTCGGCGTGATGCAACACGACCTCGTGTGGGTCGAACCGCCGTTGTAAGGTTTGCGCCTGCGTGACCCGCACGGACGGTCACTTGGCGCACCTGCTCTCTGGCAAGTGCTCCCCTTCCCCGACCGACAGCTGGTGTTCACATAAGTTCTTCCTGCGGTCGGGGTCGCGCTCAAAGCTCCGCGGTTTTCGTGGCATTGGCGCCACCTATGGGGTCCTGGGGCCGATGGTGCCAACCCTCACGCAGGACCAGAGTTCTGTGCGCGAGCTTTTCCGTGCGAAGGGGCACGAGACCTTTGCACACGCCCGTGTCGCGAGCTGCACAACGTGTGGGGCCTCCTGCTCGAGGCCGAAGCTGCCCGACCGTGGAGCCTCGGAGAGTTTTGAGTCCACCGAATGCGCATACGGTATATCCTCCGTGCCGCACGCTTTTCCTCCTCCTCGTCCTCCTCATCCTCCTCCTCATCCGCCTCCGCCTCCGCCTCCGCCTCCTCCTCCCCCGCCTCCTCATCCTCCTCATCATCATCCACCTCCTCCTCCTCCTCCACCTTCTCCTCCTGCTCCTCCTCCTCCTCCGCCCTCCTCCGCCCTCCTCCTCCCTCCTCCTCCCTCCTCCTCCCTCCGCCTCATCCTCCCCCGCCTCCTCATCCTCCTCATCATCATCCACCTCCTCCTCCTCCTCCACCTTCTCCTCCTGCTCCTCCTCCTCCTCCGCCCTCCTCCGCCCTCCTCCTCCTCCTCCTCCTCCTCCTCCTCCTCCTCCTCCTCCTCCTCCTCCTCCTCATCATCATCATCATCATCATCATCATCCGCCTCCGCCAACCCTCCTCCTCATCCTCCTCATCCTCCTCATCATCATCACCATCCGCATCCTCCTCTTATGTGTAATCGTATTAATACTCGTATTATTAGTCGTAGTAATATTAATTGATATGATCAGTATCATAATTACGCTCATGACTACTTGTGTTATTATTGTATTTCGTGATAGTAGTCGTAGTGTGGGCATTCGGTGTTTGTAATAGTAGTAACAATCCTATTAGTATTCGACTTGGTATTAGTATTAGTAACAGTATTAGCATTCGCATTCGTATTAGTATTAGTAGTAGTAGTAGTAGTAGTAGTGGTAGTAGTATTGGTTGTGGTATTAGTAGTAATATTCGCATGAGTATGAGTATTAGCATTAGGATTACTCGCAGCATCAGTTTTAGTATTAGTGATCGTAGCCGTAGGAATATTAATATGAATATTAGTATTAACATTAACCTTAGTATTAGTATTAATATTAGTATTGGTAATAGTGTTAATACTAGTATTAGTAGTATTAGTATTAGTATTAGTATTAGTATTAGTAGTAGTAGTAGTAGTATTAGTATTAGTATTAGTATCAGTATTAGTATTAGTATTAGTATTAGTATTAGTACTAGTACTAGTACTAGTATTAGTATTAGTACTAGTATTAGTATTTGCACTAGTACTAGTACTAGTGCTAGTGTTAGTATTCGTATTAATATCAGTGACAGTATTAGTATTAGTATTAGTAGTAGTAATAGTATTAGTATTAGTACTAGTATTAGTATTAATATTAGTATGAGTATTAGTGTTAGTGTTAGTAATAGTAGTAATATTAGTATGAGTATGAATCTGAGTACCAATATTACTATTAGTAGTGGCATTAGTGTTACTATTAGTACTAGTGTTAGTATCCGTGTTACTACTAGTACGAGTGCTAGTATTGGTCCGGGTACCAGTATTACTACTAGTGTTGGAATTGGCATTAGCAGTAGTATTAGTATCAGTATTAGCAGTAGTATGAGTAGTAATATTAATATTAATATCAGTACCAGTAATAGTATTTAGTAGTAGTACTAGTACTGGTATTAGTATTAGTATCAGTAGTAGTATTCGTATGAGTAGCATTAGTGATATTACTATTAGCATTAGTATTCACATTAACTATTAACATTAATATCAATCTTAGTATGGGTATTAGTAGTAGTCTTAGTGTTAGTATTAGCATGTGGCTCAGCATTCGCATTCGTATTAGTATGATTAGTAATGTTAGTAGTAATATTCGCATTCGTATTAGTATTAGAATTAGTAGTAGCATTAGTATGCGTATTAGTATGAGTATGAGTACTCGTAATAGTATTAGTGTTAGTGTTCGTATTAGTGTTGGTATTAGTAGTGGTATTAGCATTAATATTAGCATTAATATCAGTATTAGTATTAGTACTAGTATTAGTATTAGTATTAGTAGTAGTATGAGTATAAGTATGAGCATTAGTATTAGCATTCGTATTCGCAGTAGTATTAGTACCAGTGCTAGTGTTAGTATTAGTACAGTGTTAACTGTAGTAGCAGTAGTAGAATGTGCATCAAAAATGGTAATGAAGCCTTAGTTTTAGTAGCCGTACGATTGTTATCATCCTTAGCACTACTAGTACTTAGTGGTATTAGCATTAGCATTAGGAGTGCTATTTATAGTGACGGTATTCATATACTATGGATTAGCCCGTCGCTTCCTCATCATCCTCCTCCTCTGATTCGTCGTATTCCTCTTCATTATCTTCGTATTGATGATGGTTCTTAAGGTTATGCGTAGTCGCAGTCTGCCCTTAGTGTTATAAGTAGTATTAGTAGTATGAGTCTCGGCAGTCTTGTTATCAATATTATCATGATTGTTCGCCCCCGTGTGCTTAACATCAGTAACCTTATCCTTAGTACTTATACCTATATGGTTATTATGATTCGTCTGCTTATCCTTCTGATTACCAATCATATCAATCGTAGATTTCTGATGAGTAGGATTCGTACTAGTATTGTTCTTGGTATGATTGTTCGTATTAGTGTTGTTGTCATTTGCATTATTGATATTAGCTTTATTAGTGGGTGTCTTCGTATTCTGCTTATCAATCGTACTCGTAATATTCGTGTCATTATGAGTCTTATTATTAGTATGCTTAGCCTCACTCTTCTTAGTCTTACGATTCTTCTTATTCGTAGTAGTATGCTTCTTCTTGGTCCTCCTCCTCCTCCGCCGCCACCACCGCCACCGCCGCATCCTCCTCCTCATCCTCCTCCTCCTCATCATCATCATCCTCCTCGCCTCCGCACCGCACGCTTATTTTGCTGTCGTGAGCTGCACACTGCCTGGGATCTCCTGCTCGAGAGGCTTTGTTTGGTGGGCGGGACGGAGCGGCCTCGACGCAGCTTGCGCGGAGGCCCCCCTTTCCGAGCCTCGGGATGTGGCCGCTTCTCGGGAGGAGGAGGAGCAGGAGGAGGAGGAGCAGGAGCAGGAGCAGGAGGAGAAGCAGGAGCAGGAGCAGGAGGAGGAGGAGCATTAGGGCGAGGAGGAGGAGCAACAGGAGGAGGAGGAGGAGCAGGAGGAGGAGGAGCAGGAGGAGGAGGAGGAAGAGGACGAGGAGCAGGAGGAGCAGGGGCTTCACCCCAAGACTGGGGGCCCCAGTACATAATCGATGCAGTGCTATTGTGCTATCGGCACCCTTGGCCTTGAGCCAAAGACAGCAACGTTTGAAGGCGGCCTCACGCCTCATCCATGCTTTAGGTGCCTTCGTGGTCGTTGAACGCGATTTCCTCTGGCGCTCTCGTCGAGTTCTGACTGCCAGTGAACAGACGACTGTCAGTCTAAAATGGTCGGTGTCTGTCTTCAGAGTTTAGTGTAAGATGGACTTTCTGCGTTCTGGTTCCAGCCAGTGCCCATGTTTGGGCATCGGACTTCTGGGCGGCGTGCCTCTGCTCCTCCTCCTCCTCCTCCTCATCCTCATCATCATCCTCATCCTCATCATCATCCTCATCATCATCCTTTTCCTCCTCCTTCTAGTTCGAGGTGCGCGAGACGACCAGACTACATCCAGAAAACAAAGGTGCAAACCTGTGAAGCAATTACACAGAAGGAAGTCGCTTCCTTTCCTAAACGGGGCTCTCCCTGGGGACTTCATTGAAACTGTGTGAACCAACCTCTTTGTAGTCTAGCTAGACGGATGCAGGGCGGTGCCTTTTTGAATCAGCCTAAACGGCTGGCCCACGGGGCCCTCGTCTGTCAAGATGGCGCGTCCCACGGTGACAAGGCACACTGGAAGGGACCCGTCAGCATGGGATTTGGGGCGGGAGGGTGCGTTGCGGCATCGTTAACGCATCCTGGCTTCACTCTGGGCCTCCTCCTTCTCCTCCCATGACGCCGACAGCGTCGACAACGACGACAACGACTCCGACGAAACACGACGACACAAACAACGGCAACGACTGCGACGCAAACAACAGCCACGACGACGACGATCACAGCGCCGCCGACGAAAACGTCAACGACCGACGCCGAAGAACGACGGCGACGACGTCGAAAAACGGTGGCGGCGACGACGGCCACGAGCACGACGGCAACGACGGCGGCGACGATCGCTGAGGTGTTGCCCAAGGTGCCCCCAGCCCGAGCTGTCCCCAGGATGTCCATGCAAGCCCCTACGGCCTCCAGAGCACCCCTCCACGAGGCTCAAGAGTGCCCGGGGGCGAAAGGCTGGGGACACCGTGTGCCAGGAACACTCCTGGCAACACGACACCCTGACCGAGGAGGATCGA
>CAUYUJ010015242.1:246706-249441 GCA_963575745.1 Prorocentrum cordatum
TCCTCCTACTCCTCCTCCTCCTCAACCTCATCATCATCCTTATCATAAGCATCATCATCATCATCATCATCATCATCATCATCATCATCATCACCACCACCATCATCAGCAGCAGCATCGTCAACGTCACCGTCGTCATCAGCATCCGCATCAGCATAACCATCACCATCACCATCATCCGCATCAGCAGCAGCATCGTCGTCATCATCATCTTCATCATCACCACCGACAACAACATCAACATCATCATTACAATCAAGAACAGCATCGGCATCAGCATCATCATCATCATCAGCATCACCATCATCATCGTCATCATCAGAGTCATCATCACCATCATCAGCAGCTTCGTCGTCATCATCATCAGCATCAGCATTAGCATCAGCATCACCATCATCATCATCATCATCATCATCATGACCATGACCATCACCATCACCATCACCATCATCATCATCATCATCATCAGCATCAGCATCTGCATCAGCATCGTCATCATCATCATCAGCATCATCATCATCATCATCATCATCATCAGCATCATCATCATCATCGCCATCGTCATCAACAACCTCATCGTCATCATCATCATCATCATCAGCACCATCATCATCATCATCAGCAGCAGCAGAATCATCATATCATCATCGTCATCATCAGCATCACCAGCATCCTCATCATCATCATCAGCATCATCAGCAAAAGCATCATTTTCTTCATCATCAGCATAAGCAGCATCATCATCAGCATCATCGCCATCATCATCAGCATCATCAGTACCATCAGTATCAGCAGCGTCATCATCAGCATCGTCATCATCATCATCACCATCATCATGATCAGCATCATCATCAGCAGCAGCAGCATCATCGGCATCATCCTTTCCAGCATCGTCAACATCATCAGCATCATCACATCAGCATCATCACATCAGCATCATCATCATCGTCATCATCATCAGCATCAGCCGCATCACCGTCAAAATCAGCATCAGCAGCAGCAGCATCATAAGCATCGTCAGCATCACCAGCATCATCATAGTCAGCAGCATCATCATCAGCACCAGCATCATCAGCAGCTGCCTCATAATCGTCGCCATGGTCATCAGCATCATCAGCATCATCATCGTCATCATCACCACCATTAGCATCACAAATCAGCATCATCAGCATCATCATGATCAGCAGCAGCATCAGCAGCATCATCCGCAGCATCAACAGCAGCATCAGCATCATCATAACCGTCCTTAACATCATCATCATCACAATATCAGCATCATCAGTATCGCCAGCATCATCATCAGCATCAGCATCAGCATCAGCATCAGCATCAGCATCAGCATCATCAGCAGCATCAGCATGAGAATCATCATCATCAGCATCATCACCATCATCAGCATCCTCATCCTCTTAAAATGAATTCTCATCAGAAGCAGCGTCAGCATCATCATCAGCATCAGCATGATCATCAACATCAGCAGCAGCATCAGCATCAGCCTCATCATCAGCATCAGAATCATCATCAGCAGCACCATCGTCATCGCCATCGTTATCATCACCATCCGCATCATCATCATCATCATCAACCGCATCATCATCATCAGCATCAACATCAGCATCAGCAGCATCAGCATCATTATCATCAAACTAACCATCAACGGCATCAGCATCAGCATCAGTATCAGCATCATCAGGATCAGTACCATCATCAGAAACAGCATCATCATCAGCATCAGCATCATAATCAACAGCATCACCAGCATCGACACCAGCAACATCATCATCATCATGATCAGAACCGCCGCGTATCATCATCATCATCATCATCATCATCATCATCATCATCATCATCATCATCATCATCATCACCATCCTCGTCATCATCATCATCATCAGCAGCATCATCATCAGCAGCAGCAACATCAGCATCATAGACATAATCATCATCAGCAGCAGCATCATCATCACCGCCATAACCATTAGCAGCATCAGCATCAGCGTCAGCATCATCAGCAGCAGCATCATCATCAGCATAATCACCATCACCACCATTACCATTATCAGCAGCATCGTCATCATCGCAAGCATAACTAGCATCACCATCACCATCATCAGCATCAGCACCAGCAGCATCAGCATAGTCATCGTCAGCAGCAGCATCATCATTGGCATCATCAGCATCATCATCAGCATAAGCAGAATCATCATCTGCATCAGCATCATCGCCATCATCATCAGCATCGCTATCAACAGCATTACCACCTTCTTCACCAGCATCAGCATCAGCATCATCATCAGCAACATCATCATCATCATCATGATCATCATCATCATCAACAGCAGCAGCATCATCAGCATCATCATCAGCATCATCATTATCATTATCATCATCACCATCACCAGTATCATCATCATCATCATCATCATCACAAGCATCACCATCCTGCGCCTCCTCCTCCGCATCATCAACCGCACTCTCCCCCCCTCCTCGAATTTCCTCTTCCTCCTCATCATCCTCCTCCTAATCATCCTCATCTGCCTTCTCCTCCGTCTGTCTCCCCCCCGCCTCCCCTCCTACGCCTCCTCCTCCTGATTCTCCTCCTCCGCCTCCGCATCCCTCCTCCTCCCTCCTCATCCTCCTCCTCCTCCTCCGTGTCCTCCTCCTCCTCCTCATCCTCCTCCTCCTCCTCCTTCCCCTCCCCCTGCCTCTCACCCCCCTCATCCACCTCCTCCCCA
>CAUYUJ010015242.1:249541-252041 GCA_963575745.1 Prorocentrum cordatum
GATACCCTCCTCGCTCAGGCGGGGCCTCCCTGGAGGGGTGGCAGGGGCACGAAAACCATGTAAGTAGTATGGTTTTCGGTATGGAGTGGTATGGAATGGTATGGTAGGTATGGTATGGTACGGTATGGTATGATATGGTATGGTATGGTACTGGAGGTATGGTATGGTATGGTATGGTACGGTGTGGCATTGGTGTGATATGGTATGGTATGCTATGGTACGCCATGGTATGGTATGGTACGGTATGGTACGTATGGTGTGGTATGGTATGGTATGTGTGGTAGGAACTATGGTATGGTATGGTGTGTGTGGTAGGAATTATATTGTGCTGTATGGAAGATGGAGCGGGAGGTGGGTGGGAAGGAGAGGGTGTTCTGGGAAAACAAGAACCCCACTCAGGATGTGGGGAATTATGCTAACGGGGTTCCCCACATAACGAGATTAACGGTTTCGTGGGACTCATTTCCTTGATACCCTCCTCGCTCAGGCGGGGCCTCCCTGGAGAGGTGGGAGGGGCACGAAACAATGTAAATAGTATGGTCCAGGGATACCCTCCTCGCTCAGGCGGGGCCTCCCTGGAGGTGTGGGAGGGGCACGAAACCATGTAAATTGTATGGTGTTCGGATACCCTCCTCGCTCAGGCGGGGCCTCCCTGGAGGTGTGGGAGGGGCACGAAACCATGTAAATAGTATGGTTTTGCCTCCCTGGAGAGGTGGGATGGGGCACGAAACCATGTAAATAGTATGGTTTTCGGATACCCTCCTCGCTCAGGCGGGGCCTCCCTGGAGGGGTGGGAGGGGCACGAAACCATGTAACTAGTATGGTATTCCGATACCCTCCTCGCTCAGGCGGGGCCTCCCTGGAGGGGTGGGAGGGGCACGAAACCATGTAAATAGTATGGTATTCCGATACCCTCCTCGCACAGGCGGGGCCTCCCTGGAGGGGTGGGAGGGGCACGAAACCATGTAAATAGTATGGTATTCCGATACCCTCCTCGCTCAGGCGGGGCCTCCCTGGAGGGGAGGGAGGGGCACGAAACCAGGTAAATAGTATGGTATTCCGATACCCTCCTCGCTCAGGCGGGGCCTCCCTGGAGGGGTGGGAGGGGCACGAAACCATGTAAATAGTATGGAATTCCGATACCCTCCTCGCTCAGGCGGGGCCTCCCTGGAGGGGTGGGAGGGGCACGAAACCATGTAAATAGTATGGTATTCCGATACCCTCCTCGCTCAGGCGGGGCCTCCCTGGAGGGGTGGGAGGGGCACGAAACCATGTAAATAGTATGGTATTCCGATACCCTCCTCGCTCAGGCGGGGCCTCCCTGGAGGGGTGGGAGGGGCACGAAACCATGTAAATAGTATGGTATTCCGATACCCTCCTCGCTCAGGCGGGGCCTCCCTGGAGGGGTGGGAGGGGCACGAAACCATGTAAATAGTATGGTATTCCGATACCCTCCTCGCTCAGGCGGGGCCTCCCTGGAGGTGTGGGAGGGGCACGAAACCATGTAAATAGTATGGTATTCCGATACCCTCCTCGCTCAGGCGGGGCCTCCCTGGAGGTGTGGGAGGGGCACGAAACAATGTAAATAGTATGGTGTTCCGGTACCCTCCTCGCTCAGGCGGGGCCTCCCTGCAGGGGTGGGAGGGGCACTAAACCATGCAAATAGTATGGTATTCCGATACCCTCCTCGCTCGGGGCCTCCCTGGAGGGGTGGGAGGGGCACGAAACCATGTAAATATTATGGTATTCCGATACCCTCCTCGCTCAGGCGGGGCCTCCCTGGAGGTGTGGGAGGGGCACGAAACCATGTAAGTAGTATGGTTTTCGGTATGGAGTGGTATGGAATGGTATGGTAGGTATGGTATGGTACGGTATGGTATGATATGGTATGGTATGGTACTGGAGGTATGGTATGGTATGGTACGGTGTGGCATTGGTGTGATATGGTATGGTATGCTATGGTACGCCATGGTATGGTATGGTACGGTATGGTACGTATGGTGTGGTGTGGTATGGTATGGTATGGTATGGTATGGTATGTGTGGTAGGAACTATGGTATGGTATGGTGTGTGTGGTAGGAATTATATTGTGCTGTATGGAAGATGGAGCGGGAGGTGGGTGGGAAGGAGAGGGTGTTCTGGGAAAACAAGAACCCCACTCAGGATGTGGGGAATAATAATAATAATACTCGGTCTCGTGCACCACATCGCCACGGCTCAACCGCCTTGGGATGAGCGTCCTTGTGGCTGCCTCATTCCCAGTATGTAGCGAGCACCTCTTCTGGGTAAAACGGCGGGTCTGACGTGCATGCAGCGGCGGGCGCTTATCCGAGGGCAGCTGGCCCCTACGCCCCAGGAGTAAAGCGACAGCGGCGGCACAGCAGCACACGGGCCTCCTCCTCCTCCTCTTCCTCCTCCCCTCCTCCTCCTCCTCCCCCCCTCCCCCTCCTGCCTCCTCCTCCTCCTCCCTCCTCCGCCTCCTCCCCCCCTCCTCCTCCTC
>CAUYUJ010015242.1:257041-277041 GCA_963575745.1 Prorocentrum cordatum
CTCCTCCTCCTCCTCCTCCTCCTCCCCCATCCTCCCCCTCCTTCTTCTCTGGAGCCTGCTGATAGGGAGCCGCCACCTCTGCACTCCCCCATTGGGTGCGACGACGACGACGTCCATATCCACCTCTCCCGCAGACATTTCAACACACTGCCCGAAGGCTGGGTGAGCTCCAAAAAGCCGTTTCCTGGCGTGTCGCTGACGGGTGGGGGGCCCGTCAGGGTGCGCGGGCACGAGCGGTGTCGCGCTCCGTCCCCGTCTCGGCCCGCAGCTTGGGACAACGAGGGCGACGACGACGACGACGACGACGACGACGACGGCGACGGCGGCGGCGGCGGCGAAAGCGACGGAGTGGAGTGACCAACATCGGAAAGAACGACGCTACAGCTGCCGCCGCAGCCTTCGTCGTCATCATGGTCGTCGCCATCTTTCCCGCCGTCGTCGCCGTCGTCGTCACCGTCGTCATGTCGTCGTCGATGTCCCCATCGTGGCCCCGTTCGACCACGTCGTCGTCGTCGGGGGGACGGGGTAGGCAGGACGGAGCGAGGAGGAGGGGAGGAACGGAGGGGGGGAGGGAGGGGGACGTGAGAGCAGAACGGGGGAGGCGAAGGAGGAGGGAGGAGGGACGAAGGGAGGACGGACACAAGGAGGGAGATGGGCAAACTAGGCGCGATCGCGCTATATTCTGACCTCCTACCCCTCGCACTCATCCCTTCCAACTGCGCTGAAATTGGAGGCAATATCGGTGCGCTCGCGCCGTACATGACAACATGTCTCCTCCTCCCCTTCGATACCATGGAACTGAACCCCCTCTTATTCGCAGAGCCGAATGTCGAAGAAGACATGGATCCTAGAAAGGCTACGTTTCCCTGAAACGGGAACGCCACTCTCGCTGATGCAGTAGCCGGTCAGCGCGACGGCGAGAGCGCCAATCACTGTGAAGGCAGTTGTGTGGAAACCTCGACACGTGGAAACCGCTGGCAGTGGAAGCCGCATTTCTGCCGATGCAAAAATAATTTTACCGCTGCGGCGACAGCGTCGTTCCGTTTAGCCCAAAAAATTCGCCGAGGAAGCCAAGGAGCCACGAGGTAAAGACGGGAAGCGCGGCGACCCCGTTAGCCGCGGCGGGTGTCACTGCTCAGGGGAAACCCCACTCGCGGATGACACTTGGCCTGAATATTAATAAGGGTGGTGGTCCTCCCCAGGCCACGTGACTTGAACTGACCCTTACATCGGGCGAGCAAGGAGTGCTGTCGAGGAGTTACCAGGACGTCTTAAACGATACATAAAAGACCTTCGGAGACCAATTGGTGCCCCCGGCAGATGGCAAAGCCCCCTGGAGACTTTGGAGCAGCTGCTCTGCTAGACACAGGAGCCACTGGGAACGATTCGCTGATAGCAGACGCAGTAACCGAAGGGGTCGCACTCGGAGACCAAGACCAAGGCCGACACCGCTCGGTCAGAGGGTCCACAAGACGCCACTACCCCCCCCCCGCCCGCAGGAGCCCGAGGAATCCGAGGTCTCGCAGCCGTAGAATGGCCCACCTCATCAAACGAACTCCGATAGCGCTTGGCCGCAACGAGGGCTGCAACCAAGGCCTCTTCACGGGCCACGAGGAGGAGGAGGAGGAGGAGCTGCTACGAGTAGCAGCTATATAAAAGAGGCAAAACGTTCTCTGCCGCAGGCCGCTGCCATGACAAGTTTCAAGAGGAATTGGCACGCAGGAAAATGATCATGTAATCCGAGGACACTGGGTCAGGCCATCAAGTAAGATAATAGCCATAGTAGACATACTGTATGCTGTGTCGCCAGGCTCCGCCCAATTGGCAGGAAAGCAACGTTCGCACTCGCACCAGCTGCCATCAGCCGAGAGGCAGCATCCAAAGCAAGCGCCCTTAGCGACGGCCGCTTCTGCAACTCCGAGAGCACAGCTCCGGTAACAGCGAACACACCGAGCAACGCAACATCCGCGTCGTCCAACTATTTCGCAGCTTGTGCAATACCAGACAGAAAGACCGTGGCGAGGGCCTCAGGCGTGGCCTCGAGAAAAGGAGAATTCGCGCAAAGAGCTGCGTCGATCATCTGTTGTTGCTCCAAGGCGGGCTCGATCACATGAGAACTCACCTTCTTCGTCTTCTTCTTGCGCCAAGTTTTCTCTCTTCCCCGAGGCTCCATCCGTAGCACCAGTCGCCACAGAGGGAAGAGAAGAAGACGATGTGCGAGCATTCCGCTCGAAAAGGGCTCCGCCACTGTGGGTTGACGCGTCAATATGGACACTGCCCCTGAAGGCTGACGTGCCAGCTACGAGTTTCGACTCCTGGTCTCCGCCATGGCGGGCTGACGTGTCAGAGCCGTCATGAGCGACATCGCCACTAAGGGCTGAGATGCCCGAGCCGACATGGGCGACACCGCCACCAACGGCGGGTGTCGGGGTCTGCAACTTCAACATCAACTGCGGGACGTGGCCCGTCGCCAATGTAGAAGATCTTCACCTATGGGGTGGCGACCGAAGGTTTATTACTTCTGCGGGCTGGGTCGGAGGTGTGGGCGGCGTCACGGGAGCAGGCGAGTGAGGAGGCCGCTAAATCTATCGCCGAAGGAGCGATTTCCACCTTGTCCGGCCCCGAATCCGCCGGCATTTCCTCCGTCTTGCGTCTTGCGCTGGGGGGTGCGCGCGTAGTCGTTCACGATGTAATTGCCACGCCTCTTCTGGGGCGCCGTTGGAGTAGTATTTTTCATAGGGTCACCCTGCGCCGCCGAAAACCTCGACGCATCCACCGCCATGGCCGTGCCAGGGGGCGAGACCGCCCTGTCCGCAGCAGCCTGGGGGGGGATACGCACTGGGATCCCCAGGCGGGGGGGGACAAGGTGAGATCACCTGAACCTTTACCTGCGGCTTCGCTTCGGAATGAACCTGGAAAGCCTTCTGCGCCTCTACTGCAAGGCGCAAGCACTCCCGACGCCAGAACTGCTGCACTGGCGCCGGCTCGGTCTGCTCCACCACTGTGGGCTGCTTGCTGCTCCTCCCCAATACGCTGCCAGGAGCCAGATGCCAGGGCGGCGGCGGTTGCGGGAGGCAAACCTTGCGCTGCGGTTCCGACATCGAAAAGAAAACCGTCCAGTGAGCCAAAAAGCGGTGCAAAGTCTGCAACGCGCGCCCCGAGGTCGCCGTTGACGAGGTGCGCCAGAACGTACAGACGCAGCCCGAGATCCTTTGATACCATTCACAAGTATCCTCCAGTGTTCACTGCCGCTCACCTGGCGGGAGCGCTGAAGCTAGCAGCACATGACAGTCAGCCCTGGGGAAAACGCGACAGTCAAAGATCCTGAAAAAGTCTCGGGCCCGAGCTTCAGCCAAAATGGCTGCGGAATCATACAACATTTGATAAGCAGGCAAGGCAGAGGCAGGAGGAGGGAGGAAAACGCCTCCCAACTCCCTCATCCCTCCCCTCCTCATCCCCTCAGCCCGGGCACCCTGGTCCGGGGGAGTGCGGCGAATGACCAGCGGGGGCGCTGACGGCGCCGCCGCGGGCTCCCCGCCGCCAGCCTCGCCCGCGCCCTCAAGCTTGAGGCGCAGTGTGAACTGGGGCGCGCCGATCCTCTTCCGCCTCCTCCTCCTCCTCCTCCTCCTCCTCCTCCTCCTCCTCCTCCCCCTCCCCTTCCTCCTCCGCCTCCTCCTCCTCCGCCTCCTCCTCCTCTTCCTCCTGCTTTTCCTCGATCATCGCCCTTGTGTTTCCGTTTCTTCTTTATATGAGTATTGATCATCTAATTCGTGTTCCCAAAGTATTACTCGTATGATTCGTCATACTCATCTGCTGAGTCGTATAAATATTGTAGATTGGAAGTGCTAGTTGTATTCTTTCTTTCTCGGTGGCGAACAGAGCTCCAGGAAGGTACCCCTAATGCTATCGATGGGAAGCGGGTGAAACATTGATAAGCACAGAGACCCAAGACAGCACGACGACAGCAAGAGAGCGCGGCAGCAACGAGGACAAGAGGGCAAGGAGACAAGGCAAAGACGAGGCAGCGAAGCGACAGCGGAACAACAACGAGGGGGGAGGAAGGCAAGGGGGGCAATCGAGAGCGGCGACGGCGAACGAGGCAGCGGCAACGGCAAAGACCTGAGGCCACTACAGTCTGTAATGGGCGCGGATCCAGGATCTGGCCTCCTTGAGCGCAAACTCGAGTCCCACAGCTTCGCCTAAGAAGGAATGCGCTGGAGGTTAGCACTTTGTTATTAATCATATTCGTCTTATTCGTATGATGCGTTTGAGTAGCATCATGCTTTCTCAGTGGCATTACTTTTGTTATTATCACATGAGTGCTTTTAGTATAGTATTACGTGTTATTAATATAGAATGCCGCATTGACAATAAGACTATTAGTAGTAGTAGTATGTTTCTGATTCGTATCAGTCGTAATGGTCTTCTTATTACCGTTCGTACAGATTTTGGTGTTGGAAAGAATGGACTCGTTATTACTATCAATAATAATGCTGTCTCTCCTTTCCTGGCATCTACTCCTATCATTGGTCATACTATTCTTTATCGCAGCATCCTTCATATACTGCATAGCATGAATGTGACTCGCAAGATTATGCTGATTCGTCGTACTATCTTCTTCCCATGAGTATCATCAGTACTAGAACTGCTGTTATTCTGCGTATGAGTATTACTCGTAGTTTTAAGCAGTTGGTTGTCAGTTCTCTTATCACTAGTATTCGTCGCATTGCTTTCCTACGTTTTATTCTACTTGCTATTCACATAAACATATATCTACAGCTTGATGGTCAGACTAGTCCTCAATATTCCTTTATGTATACGCGATTCACATAACTATGCGTATCAATTTCATTCGCATTGATTTATTAGTATGAATCCGAGTGATACTAGACAGTCCCATCATCTTAACACTCTAACTGATACCCTTCGTATAAATACTGTAAGTATTCGTGTTAGTGTTATTAATATTAGTAATGGCATTCGTTTGAAATGTTCTTGAAGATTTGTGCTATTCTCGTTATTCGTCATAGTGTCCTTCGAATTGCAAGTGTTCGTTTTCCTCGTCGCATGAAAATGTTACCTTGTCTCTTCGGTGTGCGTCTCAATGTTATGATCAGGGTTATTACCATCATTACTCTCGTGTTCATTCCTCTCCTCATTAGCCTCATCTTCCTCGATCATCCTCCTCTTCCTCCTTCTCCTCCTCCTCCTCCTCCTCATCATCATCATCTTCATCATCATCATCATCATCCTCATCATCCTCATCCTCATCCTCATCCTCATCCTCATCATCATCATCATCAGCATCATCATCATCATCATCATCATCATCATCATCATCATCATCATCATCATCATCATCATCATCATCATCATCTTCATTTTCTTCCTCTTCCTCTTCCTCTTCCTCCTCTTCCTCCTCCTCCTCGCCCTCCTCGATCCTCATCCTCTTCCCCCCCCTCGTCATCATCAACATCATCCTCGTCATCCTTCTCATCCTCATCCTTCCCTTTCTCCTCCTCGATGTTCCTCCTGCG
The DNA here is from genome assembly GCA_963575745.1 of Prorocentrum cordatum. Taxonomy (NCBI): domain Eukaryota; class Dinophyceae; order Prorocentrales; family Prorocentraceae; genus Prorocentrum; species Prorocentrum cordatum. Next base: position 262,579 of record CAUYUJ010015242.1, read on the forward strand.
GAGGCGGAGGCCCCGGGGGGCAGGTGGGCGTAAATTTGATGTCATCGCGAAATAAGATCGGATCGAAAACGGATCGGATCGTCGTCCCGGATCGAACCGCATTCGAACCACCACGCCCGACTCCAGCTGGCCCCAGTCGATGCATGTGAATCGACTCGAATCTAATCGACATTGTGGCCCCAATCAACGAATCGAATCGCGTCGAATCGGGCTGTAGGCGGCCCTGACAAGGGGTGGGCCCCCAGATCCTCGATCCTTCTCCCCTTCCTCCTGTTCCTCCTGCTCCTCCACCTCCTCCTCCTCCTCGTCCTCCTCCTCCTCCTCCTCCTCCTCCTCCTCCTCCTCATCCTCATCCTCATCCTCATCCTCATCCTCATATTCTTCCTCCTCCTCCTCCTCCTCCTCCGCTTCTTCCTTCTTTTCCTCGTCCTCCTGCTCTTCATCCTTCTCCTTCTCCTCCTTGCAACGTGCGCAATTGCCGTTACCAAATCTAACACCTAAGTGCTCCCCCAGGCCGTCTGGATGACGCAGCAGGCCCTGCCAAACGGCTTGAAATCACACTGTGCTTTCTGATTAGGATAACCCCTGTCGCGACGGCATTGTGCTCTCGCCGAATCTGCTACTCTAGCCTTGAGCCAAAATTGGCAGCGACACGCATGCTCTGCAGTGCAAGTCGTTGCATCTCTTAGAGACGCGCGAACGTGCCTGTAACACAATACGCACATGTAAATATACACATAAAGTTATGTAACGCAAAATAGCCATACGCACATCACCACGAACAGATTGCCACGGCAATATGGAGGGTTGGGCCCTTCCAAATCTGGCCACTCCTTGCTGGCACTCCACGCTGACGGCATCGACGGCTCGGTCGTAATCTTCCGCGGCGCTCTACGGAATCTCCGGCAAGCCTAGCACACGGGCGCCCGCGCGGAGATGCCCCCACCCCCATAGTACCCCACGGGCGCACCCCCAGCACCGCGCGGCTCGTCTGGCCTGAAACCTGGCGCGCCCCCAATATTCCGACGCGGCATCTCCGGAATGCCCGGCGCCCCCCGGCGAGAAGCCCCCCCGCGCACCCGCGCAACACGGCTCACGTTTTCTTATTCGGCATGTCTACATTGAGAAAAAGGGGGGGGCCTGGCTCCGGACCTCTGCGCAGCGCGACTGCTTGGAACAGCGCATCACTGGAAAGTCCGACGGGGGGCCGCCCACCCGCTTGGAACAAGTGCCCGAAACGGCCGCGATCTTCTCCGAAAGGGGGTGGGGGCGCAAGGCCCGCGCCGATCGGCAAAACAATGAATAAGAAAACGACGACATGACGGGCACCCATTGGGGTCGATAAGAAAGCGGTCAAGCTAGCGGCTCGTTCGAGAAGCCCGCCTCCCCTCCTGTAACCTCCCTGGCCCTGCAGCCACGTTCACTCGGATTCTCTCCACTCCCCAGTCGCGCCGTCGCGCCGAAGTGCGCGAACTCGACAGTTTCGGCCTCGGTGCTAGCCCGATGGGCCTCGAACTTCTGGCCCACCTTTCCGCAGTGGGCGAGTCCGTCTTCTCTGCTAATATTTCTATCCTGCGCTCAGGCCCAGTCCTGTTAGTCTCGCCGCGATGGCCTTGGGCCCTACAACTCCGGCCCCGACTGGGCCGAAGCCATCCTGTCCGGATCCGCACGCTAAACCATCGCACACCATGCATAGTCTTGCCAAGGCTTCAACCTCTCCCTGCCGGGTCGCCCCAAGCACTGCCCGGCACAGGCACCGACGCTCGAGCGCCTCGCGCCGGGCGCAGATCGTCCACCGACCACTCTCGATGGCAACCAGAAGGCCAGGCCACCCTGCGCCGGGCTCGGCCTGCTCTAATATTGTTACGCACGGCGGTGATAGGTCACGGTGTGCTCCGAGCATTTCTTCGGGCCCAACGTCTTCGAGCGCCATGGCCGCTTCTTCCGCCCCACCGCTTCTTTTCGCCATCGTCGACCCCACGAGCAGCGCGATCCATCCGGGCCGTCGCACAACTTACGGGAGAACAGCACGGAGCCCGAGGCGCCCCGCTCTTGGTTGCGAGCGTTCGCGCGTCGCGCACTGCCCCACGGCCTCGCCCAGACGCCCCCCCCCCCCCGCCCAGGACCCACCCCCGCATGGAATCCCGGGCCAGCCCAAAGCTCGACCCGAAGTCCTGCGCTTCTGCTGGGAGGGCATGGACCAGGTCGCAGGAAGCTGCGCCTGCCTGCGCTGCGGCCAGGCAGTCCGCGGGCGAAGATCGACACACTCAAAATCCACCCAGCCAATATACACTCACCTTCTCCAGCCGCCAGGCTGCACTGCCCACTGATCATCCGAAGCAGCTACCCTGACCGCGCCTCCGCTGTCGACCTTTCGCGATACCCATCGACGGCCCTCTCGGACTGGGAATCCCCCTGCAGCGGAAAGCCCGCCAGGCCTCCCAAATTTTCCACGAACATGACTACGGCGACATCGGAAGCCAACCGCGCGCACCCCCCCCCATAGGACGGGGCCCGAGCCCCCAGCGCCTCAGCTACGTCATCGCCAGCTACCCGGGGCGCCCCCGGCGCTTCCTCCAAGGCGCTCCTGCCCCCCAAGGGTCGGGCCCCGCGTCGGCGGCTCGCGAGCTCGCGACACTCGCCGAGCCTCTCTCGTCGCCACGCATGTCCCGCGCGAAACAGCGCCCGCATAGATACGTTCAACGCCCACGCGCGCATGACCCATCATGGCACCATTGACTGCTTAGTCGGGAAGTCAAACGCACGGTGCCCGTCGACGTCCATCAAGGATCTAAACTCGGTGATATTCGCAATCCTAGAAAGCTCGCTGGCTTCTCTGCACATGTGGGACCCAGGGTTAACTGCTTCAGACGGTTCGACGCCAACGCACTCGATCTTCGGCTCCACGTCTCAAGGCGAGAACAGCTCGGGCACTGCTCTCCAGGAATGCCACATCCAGCTTCCTCTTGCTCACGCACGGCCTTCTACATCCCGCCACGTGGATATGGCCCCGACACGGCCCGATCGCCTCCATCTCTGGAAGCTAAAACATCTCGAGTTCGATCAGCAGCGGCCGAGTCAATCCAAGGGCCGCAAAAGAATCCCCCTCGGCCGCCTCCGATAACGAGATGCGGCTTGGAGCGAGCGATCGACAGCCAGGAACGCGCTGCACAGCCCCGCATGAACATCCACAGTCAGCCGCCTGATGTTCTCAGATTGGACGCGGATTGCGCTCGCGCCCACGCGCGACCCCCACCACCACCACCACCACCACCACCACTCGTGCACTCGAAATGGCCCCTCGCCTTCGCAAACTAAGACCTCGAACGCGGGCGGGCAGCGGGGAGGCCCCCGGCACAGCGACCCCACCTCTCTCCGGATTGCATCCCCACCTCGGCCACGACGGAGAGCGTCTCTTTCGAGTGCACTTCTCGTTTCTTGGGCCCAGTCAAGACGCAATGCAACTGCGCGACCGCGCCCCGAGCTCCCGCCGTCTCGGGAGGGGGAGGCCGGCGGAGACAAGCCTCGGACTCGGCCACGCGAATCTCGCCATCAGGAATCCCGCGGCTTCGCCGGCAGCCCCCAGTCAACTTCGCCGCCTCGCCGACCCCGGCCGCGCGACACTCGGCCATCGCCGCTCGGTTCTCAAACTACCTTTCCTGATCCGCCGGAAGGTTTCGCAGAATGATGAACGCGACGCGCCCTCTCACCTCGCTCCACGCCAGCCCCTCGACGGCCGTCACTCGGAAGCTCGCTGCTCCGAAATCGATCCGCCCCCGCACTTCCAGACGATCTGGACCTGGCGCTCCTCCTCCTCCTTTTTCTTCTCGTTCGCGCGGGGCCCCCGAAGCAAACGCCACTTCCTCTTCGCTCTGAGCCCCCCGGGCCCGCCGCGCTCGCCCGCGCCATCCGCGCATCCACGAGCGTCTCCTTCACGGTGGCGCCGTCGCGATCTAAGTCCTGGCCTTCGTAGATCCTGCGCGAGGTCCGATTGTTCGTCACTCATATCTCCAGCCTACTTGCAACAGCATCGACTTCATCTTCTCCGTCGCGGCTATATAACTCGCGATATCCAGATCCTCTCTTGCAGCACAGCTTATATTGTCGTCGGTTCGCCGCGTTGCCTCTGGGCGGCCCTCCAGCCGCCGACATAATGGGACGTACTTTTCAAATTTTCGAAATCACGTTCCTCGCTGCCGCGTCGGTCGCTTTGCGATTAGTTCTGTCGCCCTCCCGACAGTTATCCCTGTACTGAGCAACCAAAACGCATCTCCCCGAACAGCCCCGACATCGGAACGACCATAGCCTGTAGCGCACGAACGAGAACTCATGCCCAATTCGCGACTCCTCTTCCCTCACTCGCTGATCTAGTTCCTTTCATCGCTGCGCGCCCCTGCTCGACTTCCGACTCAGTCAATTCCACAATCGCTTTCTTCTTTCCTAACCCGCTGCCGACTTCGGGGTTCTCGGGTTGTTCCACTGCCTTTCCCTCATGTCGCTCAACGGCCCACAGGTCCCCATCTTCATGATCCTCTGTCCGTCTTCGGGGCGGCCTTCGCGCTGACCCCCATCGCTACCTCATCGAGTTCTTTGTTCGCCCGCGGGCGCCTCCTCGCCAGCATCAGAGTCTACACCTTCGCTTCTGCCAGTCGGCCTCCGTGGAGGCAATCCGTCACCGCGTCCTTCGTCTGAGCGCACTCCTGCAGCGTCGCTTCTGTCCTACTCCATCGACGCCATTCGATTCGCCAAGAGCTCTACGAGATTTCCCTGAGCAGCCCCCACCTGCAACATGCGTGATCGCTCTTACCCATTCTAACACCTGAGAAATCACACCGAGCGTCCTGACTCAGAAACCCATGCCTCGAGGGCCTCGGTAGCACCCCGAGATACCCGTAACACGCGTTGCTTCTTCTAGCGGAATCGTCGAAATCGATATTCTTCTGCACCTTCCATAACAAGGCTCGCCGAATCCGCTACTCAGTCCTCGATCCATAACGGGCAGCGCCACGCACGCTACACAGTGCGAGTCGCTGCGTTCATCTGAAACACGCGGGCACGTGCCTACAACATGATAAGAGCATGCAACTCTGGGCATTAACGTATATAACACAGAATAGCCATACGACTGTCACTACTTGCGATCCCAAGACCGTAGATGTTCCATCCTCTTCCTCCTCTTCCTCCTCCTCCTTCTCATCCTCTTCCCCATCATCATCATCATCATCATCATCATCATCATCATCATCATCATCATCATCATCATCAGCAGCAGCAGCAGCAGCAGCAGCCGCATCATCATCAGTACCGGTCGTCATCATCATCATCATCATCAGCAGCATCATCATCAGCAGCATCATCAGCATCGATCATCATCATCACCACCACCACCATCATCATCATCATCATCATCAGCAGCATCAGCATCAGCATCAGCATCAGCATCATCATCTTCATCAGCATCATCATCAGCAGCATCAGCATCAGCATCATTATCATCATCATCATCATCATCATCATCATCATCATCACCATCATCACCGTCTTCATCATCATATTCAACATCATAAGCATCATCATCAGCATCAGCATCAGCATCATCATCAGCAGCATCATCATCGTTACCACCATCATCGTCATCCTCACCATTATCGTCATCCTCATCATCAGCATCAGTATCATCATCATCATCATCATCATCATCATCATCATCATCATCATCATCATCATCGTCATCATCATCATCATCGGTCCTCCTCCTCCTCCTCCTCCTCCTCGGGCATCGTCCTCCTCCTGCTCCTCTTTTTCCTCCTCCTCCTCCTCGATCATCTTCGATCCTCCTCGATCCTCCTCGGCCAGGGTCGGGCGTTGCCAAGGGTAGTCCTGGCGCAAGGTGCTCCCAGCTCTTCACGCCATCTCGGGGCCTCTGGGGTTCCCTGGGCCTTGTGAGGGGTGCTATGGAAACCACCTGCGGCTCCGTGGGGAAGCTGGGGTCACCATTGGTTCAGGTCGCTTCTGGCAACACCCGACAGCGGGGGAACGGGGGGGAGGGGCCCGAACCCTGTCACGCGGTGGAGACAAAACAAAGACGCTCAAACAAACGAAACATAAAACACGACAGCTACGGGACGTCTCTCGCCACGCGTGGCCTCTAGGGGCCCGGGCCCTGGACCGTCACACAATGCCCGGGACGATCCAAAAACAGCACGGAAGACGAAGCGCCTGCCCTGCGCAGGGTGTCGTACCCCCCCGGGGGGTCCACTTCGCGAAACCATCACGACGTCGGGGTCTGGGGAGGCTAGCCTGACGACGGGGACGGCGTCGGTTCGACTGCGTGCTGGGCGCTTCTGGAGGTTCTCGCCGTGTCGACGGCTTGGCGCAGCTCGAAAAGTTGGCCAGGATGGGCTCCAGAAAGGGTCAGAGGGGCAAACTTAAGCACGCCGATGGCCAAGGATACGAGTGTTTTGAGTTTTTCGCCGTCCGGGGACGAAGGAGGGACAGCGGCTGCAGCCACGGCGGCGTCGTCAGCGGCGAGAGAGTGGCGAGGAGCAGGGACGTGCGGTGACGATGACAGGGGACGAGGCACGCGGGAATGATTTTTGTCGGGGGGGCTCCACCTCAAGCAATTCCCTCAACCACCAACTCTATTAGCAACGCGCCGACCAAAAGAATGAGCACGCATGCAACGAATATGGAGCAGAAAGACCCTCGCCATCGCCGCACCGAGGGAGACAACAACGAGGCCGATGACGTCGAAGGCATGGCATGCGAGACAAGCCGACCGTTACCCAGTGGCCAGAACAGGCACGCGGGGGTGGAGAACTCGGGACGAGATCGGGCGAGTGACAGAGGTGGGAGCGGGGACGGGGACGGGGGCAGCGGGGGGGAAAAGAGAGAGGGGGGGGGGAGACCGCTGGCGAGAGGAAGGGGCACGGGGATACGGGAGCCGGGGGCGGAGAGGCAGAGGAGGGGGGGCAGGGGCGGGGGACGACGGGGAGGGCTGGAGCGGCGGAGTCCTCACCGGTCCTTCCTCTTTCACACTGCGATGTGCCAGGCTCTGTTCTCTACCACTGAAGAGCTTACAAGTGGTCTGTGCGCAGGCAGGAAAAACGAATGATCTGCCTCGGAAGAAGATAAAAGCATCCAACTCCGAGCTTGTGGGTGGGCTTGACACCTTATACCTCTCCCTTATCACTAAGGTTCTGTGTTTTAGAATCCGCCGATCCCTTGGGGATCATCGGCGTGTGAGATGCTTCCCCCTCCCCAAACCCCTCCCCCCAGAGCCCGGTCCTGTCGATTGGAGGGGGCGGGGGCCGTCTGGCCAGAGCTCACCTGGGGGGTCCGGCCCTTCCCGGGCCCTTTCTTGATGTCCACGACAGTTTCTGGGGCCGCCCAAGAGGCCCCCAAGACGGTCCAAGAGGGCCCCGACGCCCAGGATGGCCCCAAGATGGCCCCAGAAACCTCCCAGACGGCCCAGGAAGCCTCAAAGAGCATCCCCGAGAGGGGCCCAAGAGGCCGAAATTTAAGAATTCCGATAGGAAAACCTACATTTGTATCATGCCCGTTTTTTCGGCCTTCGCGGCGTTGAAAACGGCACCAGTCCCCCAAGACTGCCCCAAAACGGCCCGACAGGTTCCCAAGAGGCGCTCGAAACGGCCCAAGAGGGCGCCAAGACGGCCCAAGAAGCTCCCAAGACGGCCCAAGAGTGCCCCATGACGGCCCAATGAAGGGCCCAAGAAGAGCCTGAATCAACAACCCGAGCCTTCCGCCCCAAAACGGCACCAGGGGGGCCCAAGAGGCGCTCAACAGGGCCCATGGGGCCCCCAAGAGGCCCCCCAGAGGCCCCCCAAGAAGCCCCAAGAGGACCCCAAGAGGCCCCCCAAGAGGCCGCCAAGAAGCTCAAAATAAGCCCCAAGTACCACTTGAGGCATGTAACTTCTAACCCGCAGCCCAGGCACCAAGGATATCAGGCCGACAACCAAGGCACGGTGCGGCATGTGCCGAATGCAATTATACATATATATATATATATATATATGCACTGCCGCGGGCATGTACCTCGAACGAGAAGACAAAGAGGAAAAGGACGAGGAAGAGGAAGAGCAGGATCATGGAAAAAACAACAACAAAAAAAGAAGAAGAAGAAGAAGAAACAAAAAAAACGTCGTCGCCGCCGATGTCTCACAAATTTGCGTGGTCTTTCGACCACCCGAGGCATCTCCTCGAATTCAGCCTCCAGGAACCGTTTTCGGTGCCGGGGACCACCGCCGAAAGTCCGGGATGAGGATCGACCTCCCTGGCAGATGCCACCCCTTCGCAAAGGAAGGAACACGGGGTGGATCGAGGCTCGAGGCATGCGACTCCTAGTTCTTGGGCGCTCTCCGCCCCGTCTGGGCCTTCAGGAAGCTCCTCGTCGACACAGCTGGATCCACTCTCGAACTTCTGGCCAGACGCAACCCCAGCTGGGTCTCAACGATCCCCGAGCCTATCCAGGAGGTGGGCAAGGAGACCTGAGACAGGCCCCGTGAAGGCCCCAAGAAACTCACAGAAGACCACGAAAAAATTCATAACAATCCCCTACAAGGCCCCCCCTTGAACCCCACAGGCTACGTAGGACAGGCCGAAACCCCAAGATTGCCCAGCGATCGCGCGCGTTCTGCGAATTCTGTCTTTCACTCTTGCTGCCGCCCCGAGGAGTCGGCGGTGCGGCGTAAGCCAATGAATCCACGTCCGGACTGCAGCGAAGCGTCTCGGCAGTCCGACAGGAAGGGTGTGTGGCGCCAGGGCCCAGCCACGATACGTCAAGGAAGGCCAATTGCAAACATTGCATTCTCAGACATTGAAAAGCAACCCCCCTTAATCCCCCCCCAGGGCCGCCGCCGAGTCGCCGACCCGTTTCCGCGCACTTTGTGAAAACCTAGAAAAACGTATGGAACTCATTGATTTGGGCCTCTGGACCCTTCTCGGAGCCCACAAGGGGCGCCAAGACGGCTCAAGATGACTCAAGGCGGCCCAAGAGAGCCCCAAAACGGTCCCAAGACGACCCAAGATGGCTCCAAGAGCGCCCAAAAAGCTCCGAAGACGCCCCAAGAGGGCCCCAAGACGACCCCAAAGAACGCCTCCAGAGGCCAGAATCATTGATTTTCCTATGGTTTTGGGAAGAGTTTGGCGTTCTCGCCTTCCTCGACTCTGAGACACCAGTGACGGCCCAAGCAGCCTCCAAAATGGCCCAAAAAAGGCCGTAGAAACCCCCAAAAGGGCGCCAAGACGGCCCGTGAGGGCCCCAAGACGGCCCAAAAAGGCCCCCAAGACGGTCCAAGAGGCGCCTAAGACGGCCCAGAAAGACCCCAAGAGAGCCTCAAGGCGGTCGCGGGAGGCCCCCAAGACGATCTCCGAAGGGGCGACACGGCGCCAGAGCGCCCCAAGAGGCCCCAAAGAGGCCCCCAAGGGGCCCCAAAAAGTCCCCAAGAGGCCTCCAGGAAATCCCCAAGAAGCCTCCCAAAGGCTTCAAAGAAGCGTCCAAAAGGCCGCACAACGACTGGAGTGTATTCGTTTTTCTCCTAAAGAAGCCCCCAAGGGGCCCCAAGAAGTCCCCAAGAGGCCTCCAGGAAATCCCCAAGAAGCCCCCCAAAGGGCTCACAGAGGCGCCCAAAAGGCCGCACAACGTCTGGATTGTATTGCTTTTTTCTCCTGGGCGAACCACGGCGCAGCCCCTGTCACATGGAAATTGGTCACGGCGGCGCTCGATAACCCCAACCTGCCCGGAGGCAGGTCGGGCAGCGGAGCGGAAGCCCTAATGCAACGTATCCAATGCATCCACTCATTGCATAATTGCTACATATCGTATTATGTTGCATTGTTATGTCTCCCCCCTTCACCCCCTCGCAGCCACCCCTCATCCACCGACCCAGGGGTGGCGGACCTCTGCTGGACACATCCACTTTAGAAAAACATTGAAAATCAATGAGTTGGGCCTCCTGGGCCTCTGTCTCAGAGGCCGTGACGACGGCTCAAGATGGCCTCAATACAAACCAAGACGGCCCAAAGACGGCTCAAGATGGCCCCAAGAGGACCCCAGAAACGCTCAAGACGGCCCAAGACGGCCTCAGGGGGACCCCCAAAAGCGCCCCGGAGGCCAAAAAAATCGATATTCCATAGGGTTTTGAATGAATTTAGCGTTCTCGCCTTTTTCGCCTCTCAGAAACCCATGACGACTCAAGCACCCTCCAAAATGGCCCCAAAACGACCTCAGAAGCCCTCAGAAGGCCTCCACGACGGCCCAAGCGGGCCCTCAGACGGCCCAACTCAACTGGACCCCAACAAAGCCCCAAAACGGCCGCGAGGGACCCCCCGGACGGCCTCCGAATGGGCCACACGCCACAAGAGCGCCCCAAGACGGCCCAAGACGCCCCCAAGGCCCCAGGAAGCCCCCACCCAAGACACCTCCAAGAGGCCACAAAGAAGCTCCCAAAAGGCCCCGCAACTACTGGACTGTACGTGGTCCGGACGTGCACCCCCGCGAAGCGAGAGGAATCAGTTGGACACGCCTTTGTACGGATGGGGGCGTTGGGGGCGACTGGGACGATGAAGCCAATGGGGACGCTGAAGACGGTCGGGGAGCGTCCCTCCTCCCCTCCTCCCCTCCCTCCTTCATGCTCCCTCCCGCCTCCCCTCCTCCCTCCCTCCCCTCCCTTCCTCCCCTCCCTCCCTCCCTCCCTCCCATCCCTCTCCTCCTCCCTCCTCCCCTCCTCCCTCCTCCCCTCCTCCCTTCCCCCCCTCCCTCCTCCATACTAAGTCCTCTTTACTCCATCCACTTTCCTCACGGATAACGACTCCCTGTCGTACCACCGAAGGTGTCGGTAGTGCGGGCCAGGCGTTTCACCTGAGGCCTCCTCACAATATATGATCATGAAGCTTCGAAACTTCTAACAACTACAAGACTAGAGAGGGTGTGGCCTTCACAATGGGGTTATCGCACAGCGCCGAGCATATTTGTCTTGAAAGCTTGCACCAATTACAGAGATGGGGGGGTCTCACACTGCAGCTCTCGCCCGCCCTAGCGCCGCACACCCTCGTTTTAAAAACGTGCACTAATTGCAAGAACGGCGGAGGGTCGTTTTCTTCAATGGAGCTGATACCTCATCGCAGGGCACAGTCATCTTGACAGCTTGCGACAGTTACAAGGATGGAGGGCGGCTCCATGTTTAAGAAGGGATCTCGCCTTAGCGCCGCGCGCATTCGTCTAAAGCGCTTGGAACACTTACAGGGGTTGAGGGGGTGGTTTAAAACATTAGGCTATTGCCTTAACGCCGCGCGCACTCGCCTTAAACACTTGCAGCAGGTACAAGGATAGAGAGGAGCAGTTTCCAAAATGAAGCTCTCGCCATAGCGCTGCGCAGACTCGTCTTGAAAGCTTGCAGCAGCTCGAGGGATGGAGGACGGTTCCTTTCCAAAATATCAGACCAGGACATGAAGCCTGTGTAACAGCTATACGGATGACTAGCGGCTACATTTCAAAATGGGGCTCTTGTCTTAGACGTCCTCGAACTTGGTGGCCAAAAGCGCTGCCTCGTGCAGCGATTATACGGAGTGGGCGGTCGTGCTGCAAAACGGAGATCTCGCTGGGCACCTCGAGGAGCTCTTTGGTCATTACCTACCTCTCGGCAGCCCTTTTGCTGCACCCGCTGGAAGGTGCCGTGGAGCTTCCTTGCCCGAGCGCGGCTCTCGCCGCAATGGCAGGCCCGCGGGGCGGGCCCTCTGGGCGGGCGCTCCTCGAGAGGAGCGCCCGAGGGGACTCGCGAGGGGCCCCGGGAGCGGGAGCGTGCGCTGCAGCGCCGGTGCTGCAAGCTTGACAGGCCCGGAGGTCGACACCAACACCAAGATCGGCGGTGTGCCTCCACCGAGGGAAGGTGGTGATGGCGGTGGTATTCAGGCTGCCAAGGTGACCGGCATATTATCACCAACACCGCGATCTAGGATCATCTTCCCCCTGGGGAGGCAAACCCCTTGTGTTGGTGTTGGTGCCCATTTCCTGGCCTCCAAAAGTTGGATTTCACATTGTCTTCCACCCTCCTCCACCCCGCCCTCCTTCTCCGCGCTCCTCGCCCACTGGCGGGGAGGAGGGCGCTGTGGCCTGCAGGTCCGCCCACCGGTTCTGCAGCATGGACCTGGCCTGCGCCTGGCTGTAGTCGTTATAGGCCTCTTGCATCAAGTCCCTGAGGACCTCCCCAGGACCAGCCATGAGGAGAAACGCCAAGGGGATCCAGCTCAGGAGGGGAAACATCGACCTGGGATCAGCGACACATCGCCGATACATCGGCTGCAGGCCCCCGATAGCGAATCCGCAGCTTCCTGGGCGGGGTGGGCTATCGGGCCCCTGTCGGCGATGAATGGGCGCTTGGGGCCCCCTTAGCCCATCCCCGCCTAGCGTTGCCCCTAAAGTCAGTAGCGAATCGGAATGTGCGTGGATCGGGCTGCATCGGCACGGAGACAAAATCGAATCGGATCGGCTGCGCAAGGATGCACAGAATCGCCATGCAAACATCGGCTTGATCGGCAGAATATGGAAATAGAATCCGATCGAAGTGGCCGAAATCGATAACGAACCGGATCGATCCGATCGAAGTGGCCCTCCTCCTGTATCGCCAGGAACTGCTCACGCCCACTACACGGAAAAAAAAGTTGCTCCAACCAAGGATGAAAAGACACGACTCCGTCGTTCATTCAATGGACGCGCACCCGAACGGGCAGTATTTGAACGTCAAGGAAGCGGCAGGGGCTTTAGAATAAAGTTCTTTGATTTCGAAACGATTCGCAATCCCCTCCGACGAGGCCAATGTCAACATTTATATAAGGGGTGCGGAGGGGGGCGTCCCAGTACCTCTATAGACGGCCATTCCTTTAGCAACGGGCGGGCTTGCTTGTCTTTGCGCACCACCTCGCTCGCACTCTATTGACGCGGTCTCTCTGGGCGTTGATCTTGCAACGCGTCTCCGTGGCTGCCACTGTTACGAGTGTGGGAATCGTTGGCGTGCGTCCTCCGGTTCATCTGATCACGTATCGTTGCCATGGAGAGCTGGCAACCATATCCCCTTGATCTGTATACATCTTCGACATCAATCCATCAACATGCAGCGAGGCACTGAATGGAGTATGTGCTTCATACACCCGCCTTTCAAGAGAGCCCCAAAGAGGGCCCTCGAGGTCCAAGATGACCCCCGAGACCTCCAGCATGCCCTCAAGAGGCACCAAAGAAGTCCCCAGAGGCGCCCGAGAGACACCCAAGAGGCTCCAAAGAGGTTTACAAGAGGCCGCAGAGAGGACCCCCAGGAGGCGTCTAAGAGGCCTCTTGCCACGGACCAGGGGCGGTGGTGGAATGGGCCGAAGGTTACCATATGATAAGACAGTCCTGGTGATAATGTCCGATGCACTCTTGCCGCTCAAAGCCAAGATATCTCAAGAGCGCCCCGCAGCCACAATGTCAAAAAAAACCTGACGAAGAATCCAACCATATGCAGCTGAGTACCGCATTGTGGGTACCGCTTTCGGTGGAGCTCCCTGTGGAGCCACGAACCGCGTGAGGGGCGTGCCACAATAAGTGGCGGTCCCCGCATGCGGCCTGTGCCGCTGGGGCATTCGGTGGAGCTCCCTATGGGGCCACGAACCGTGTGAGGGGTGTGCCAAAATCGGTGGCGGTCCCCGCATGCGGCCTGTGCCACTGGGGCCTTCGGTGGAGCTCCCTGTGGGGCCACGAACCGTGGGAGGGGTGTGCACAAATGGGTGCTGTCCCCGCATGCGGCCTGTGCCACTGGGACCTTCGGTGGAGCTCCCTGTGGGGCCACGAATCGTCGGAAGGGTGTGCCAAAATGGGTGGCGGTCCCCGCATGCAGCCTGTGCCACTGTGGCCTTCGGTGGAGCTCCCTGTGGGGCCACGAACCGTGTGAGGGGCGTGCCAACATAAGTGGCGGTCCCCGCATGCGGCCTGTGCCGCTGGGGCCTTCGGTGGCGCTCCCTGTGGGGTCACGAACCGTGTGAGGGGTGTGCCAAAATGGGCGCGGTCCCCGCATGCGGCCTGTGCAACTGGGGCCTTCAGTGGAGCTCCCTGAGGGGCCACGAACCGTATGAGGGGTGTGCCAAAATGGGTGGCGGTCCCCGCATGCGGCCTGTGCCACTGGGGCCTTCAGTGGAGCTCCCTGTGGGGCCACGAACCGTGGGAGGGGTGTGCCAACATGGGTGCGGTCCCCGCATGCGGCCTTTGCCACTGGGGCCTTCGGTGGAGCTGCCTGTCGGGCCACGAACCGTGGGAGTGAGGGGTGTACCAAAATGGGTGGCGGTCCCCGCATGCGACCTGTGCCACTGGGGCCTTCGGTGGAACTCCCTGTGGGGCCACGAACCGTGTGAGGCGTGTGCCAAATGGGTGCGGTCCCCGCATGCGGCCTGTGCCATTAGGACCTTTGGTGGAGCTCC
>CAUYUJ010015242.1:282041-305074 GCA_963575745.1 Prorocentrum cordatum
TGAAAGCCAATACAAAAGGATTTCGATTGAAAGTCAATACAAAAGGATTTCTATTGAAAGCTCTACCAGAGGATTCCTATTGAAAGCCTGTACAAAAGGATTAGTATTGAAAGTCTCTGCAAAAGGATTCCTATTGAAAGCCAATACAGAAGGATTCCTATTGAAAGCCAATACAAAGGGAATGCGAACGAAAACAAATACTACAGGATTCCTTTTGAAAGGCTATATCCTCCTCCTCCTCCTGGAGAAGGAGGAGAGGGAGGAGGAGGAGGAGGAGGAGGAAGAGGAGGAGGAGGGTGAGGAGGAACGAGGAGGATGAGGAGCAGGGAAAGGAAGAGAATGACGATGAGGAGGATGCCCTCCTCGTTTTCGATTTCTGGCCTCAATGGACGCGAATTGTTGGCGCACCAGCCCCCAATTCAGCACACCCGCAACACGCTTCGTGACCCAATAAGGAGCTCCACCTACAGTATCAGCAGGCCCGACCGTATGGCATACCAGCATTTTACAAATTGCATGGCCCCATGGAGAGCTCCAGCTACAGCCTCAATGGTCGCGAACGCATGGCGTACCAGCCCCCAATTCGGCACACCCCTCACACGCACACGCTTCATGGCCCCATGGGGAGCTCCACCTACGGTTTTAGTGGGCGCGACCGTCTGGTGCACCAGCCCACCATTCGGCACATCCCTCGCACGCACACGCTTCGTGGCCCCATAGGGAGCTCTACCTGCGGTAGAAGTAGGCCCGACCGCATGGCGTGCAACTATCTTACACGCTCCACGGCCTCATAGGGAGCTCCACCTACAGCCGCAGTGGGCGCGACCGCATGGCGCACTAGCATTTTAGACGCTTCGTGGCCACAAGAGGAACTGGGAATTACACATACAGTCCCAATGAGCGCGACCGCATGGCGCACCAGCCCCCAATCTGGCACACCCCTGACACGCTTCGCGGCCCAACAGGGGGCTCAAACGACGGTATCAGAGGACGCCGACATATGGCGCATCAGCCCCCAATTCGGCACACCCCTCCTGGGATTCGCGGCCCCATCAGCTCCACCTGCAATTTCAGTGGGCGCGACCGCAAAGTGTACCAGCCCCCAATTCAGCACACCCCTCACACGCTTCGTGACCCAAAAGGAAGCTTCGCATACGGTCGCAGGGGGTGTAACCGTATGGCGTACCAGCTCCCAATCTGGCACACCCCTCACACGGTTCGTGGCCAGATAGGGATCTGAACCTACGGTATCAGTGGGCGACAACGCATGGCGTACCAGCACTGCATTCGGCACACCCTTCACGCGCTTCGTGGCCCCGTACATTTACGGTACCAGCGGGCGCCTCTTTATGGCGCACCAGCCCCCAATTCGACACACGTCTCACACGCTTCGCGGCCACATAGAACGGGCCAACCTACGGTCCCAGCAGGCGTGACCACATGGAGCACCAGCCCCCAACTCGCCACACCCTGGACACATGTCGTGGCCCCGTGAGGAGCTCGACCTACGGCATCAGTGGACGCCGACGTATGGCGCCCCAGCCCCCAACTCGGTGCACCCCTCACACGCTTCGCGGCCGGATAGAATGGCGCACCAGCCCCCCATGCGGCACACCTCTCACACGTTTAGGGGCCCCACGGGGAGCTCCCACGGTCTCAGAAGCGCGGCCGCAGGGCGTACTGGCCCTCAACTCGGCACACCTCTCCCCTGGCAGGACCGTGGCCCCATGGGGAACTCAACCGACGGCCCCAGAAAGAGGTTCCGCATGGCGGCGCCGCCCGTGTCGGCACACCCCTCACGAGAACCGCGGCCCCATGGGGGAGCTCCACCTACGGGCCCAGTGACAGGGTCCGAAGGGAAATCCACATACGATCTCGACTGAAAAGTTTGCACGTGTAATTCCACCCGTTTCGGCACACCCCTCACGAGAGCCCCACCCGCGGACCCAGTAAGAAAGTTTGCTTGCGTTTTCAAGCGCATGTCGGCGCAAACCTTACACGTGTCGCGCACCGTAGGGAGCTGCACCTACGGCCACCGTTGGAAAGTTTGCATGCGTGCCCCCCGTATTAGCACACCCCGCACACGAACCGTACATACACAGGTGCATCACCAGCGTGACACGAAGATGCCAGGAGCTGGATCCATCGCCAAACAGATATGACATCTCCTGACAGCCCCAGGGCACGAAACGGGCATCCGGATCGAAAACTGCGACAAGCGTTATTCCAACCTCGAGACTCGATCCGCCCTCGATCCTCGATCGATCGATCCTTGATCGATCCTCGATCCGCGATCGAGCCTCGGCTCTTCGAACACAACCAGATCGACCCTCGATCGATCGAAGGGCGGCGCGGCTGGCGGCGGCTCTGTCTGGGCCGCCCGACAAGCTGCACCTCGGCAGCGTCCCGCCTGAGCTTCGCCTGCGCGATGCGCTCCGCCGCCTCGGCCTGGCCCGTCGAGGGCGCTTCTGCTCCCCAGCTAGGCTTGCCTCATGCGTTCTGCTTGGCTATATGCTGGGCCTGCTTTCCACCACCACCACCACCAGTTCGAGGGGTGAGGGGCTCCTCCCTTCCCTCGTTTTCCTCCTCCTCCTCCTCCTCCTCCTCCTCCTCCTCCTCTTCCTCCTCCTCCTCTTCCTCCTCCTCCCCCTCCTCCCCTCGAACTGATGGTGGTGGTGGTGGTGGTGGAAAACAGGCCCATCAAGCAAGGCTGCGGCCCCATGGGGCTGCTCGGCGCGTGCCTCGGGGCGCTGCCCCCGGCTCCTCGGGCTCCCCGCGCTCCTCGGGCTCCTCGGGCTCCTCGGGTGCCCCGGGTGCCCCGGGTGGCCCGGGTGGCCTCGGGCTCCCCAGCTTCTCCGGGCTCCCCGCCCCCAGTGCCTCAGAATTCTTCCTGTGCCCGTTCCAAGCCGCGCCAAGCAGATGCGAAGCAAGCAGTGCCGAGCAGTGCCGAGCGAAGCCGAGCAGTACCAAGCAATTCCAGAAACATTGACAAGCAATGCAATACCAAGCATTACCAAGCAATGCCAAGCAATGCCAAACAATGTCAAGCAATGCCAAGCACTGCGCCCATGCGATAGGAAGCTTTCCCCTAATTGAGGTCGCGCCGGGCTCATTATTCGGCAGCGACAGCGCAGACCTCACTCCATGAAGTGCGCAGTCGAGGACCCGTGAAACGCAAAGAGGCGAGGAGGCGGAAGAGGAGCAGAACCGAACGAGCGGGCAACGCGATCGCCGAAAAAGGCGAGGAGCAGAACCTCGAAGACGAGGACGTCCACGAGGATGACGATAATGATGAGGACGAGGACGTTGACGTCGATGAGGAGGATGAAGACGACGAGGACAGCGACCGGGCTTCCAAAGCCGAAGACCCCTCCTGAAGTCGTATCGCCTCCAATATCGACTCAAATTGAAACGCATTTTGGGTGGGGGCGACTCAGCAGTTCTATGCTGCCCGACACTGAAACCGGTACGTCCAGTACGTCGTGCCCAGTGCCACCAAACCCGGGCGCACACATGCATTGGCAAACCACGCTTTCAGCCTTGAGGTTGCCGAACCTCTTTCTGATGAGGAGCAGACGAGGAAGAGAACCTCCTCAGAAACACTTCGAGCCTCCCCAGGGCTACCGGACGAAAAGTAAGAGGAAGAGGAGAAAAGGAAGAAGACCTCCTCGAGACATTTCTTAAATTCCTCCCCACCATCGTCCACAGCATCCTTGCCATCAGGGCCACGGGACCTAGACAAAAAACGAATCCTTGAACCCTGGGCCACCCCCTAGGATTTCATCCCAAGCCGTTTTCTGCCAGTCCATGGGGGCCTGGGGAGGCCTCCGGGGACCCCTAAAGCGGAGACAGAAACGTTTGCTTCCAGGGCCCGTTGCCTCAAAGGTGAAGACAAGGAGCACCGCCTCCTCGAAGCATCTGAGACCCTCGGGCGTGGCAGGATGGGCGCCGCACCAACCAAGGCTGCCACCAGCGGGCCTTGGGCACCCAACGCCCGACCATCGGGACCACAGCCGAGATCCCCGAGCATTTTCTTGGTCCGCGGGCACCAGCGAGGCATGTAACAGTCAACATCGGGAGGGGTGTTCCAGAAGCGAATTGCGGGACGGAAGGGGCCCGGCAGACGGGAGAGGCGGAAAAGGAAGAGTCGCGGTCAGAACACGAAGTCCATCCTGCGGGTACCAGGATCACCAGACATCCGAAATTGCGATGTATTGAACATGAGGTACCCGGAGGCCCCGACCCGATCCCGGGGGCCAGCTTCTCATCCCGAGCCATCTTCTGACGGTCCCGAAGCCTGGCGATGGCACCCTGAGGCCGAGAACGGCCAAAAACCTCCCGTCGTGATTTCTTCCCGACGAAAGCATGTCCAGGACGCCCCATGACGCCTCATGACGTGTCTGAGGATCGCGACGCATCCCCAATGCATCGCTGATGCGTCGGCGATGCACCGCCGACGTCGGCGACGCACCCGCACCGTCGGCGTAGAGAAAGACAGGCTCAGAAAATGAGCCCCAACAACGATGCATCGGCAATGCGGCGCGGTGCCCCGAGCCCACTGAAAGGAACATCACACGCTGCTATATGGTTACGAATTGCCATCGCACAGCAGACATCCACATACGGCATGCGATGTTCCAATTCCGCACCGAAAAACAAAGCGCGCAGACACACACACACACACACACAAACACACACACACCAACAAACAAGGGGAAAGCGACAACAGCCATCACAATAACATCAATGAAAACAACAACAACAACAACAACAAAGCAAGGGCGGCCAGCGCCGACCCGTGACGGGTCGGCGCTGGCCGCCCTGGCCTTAAGGCAAGGGCGGCCAGCGCCGACCCGTCGGGACCCCCCCCCCCGGCAACAACCACAACAACGACCCCCCCCCCCCCCCCACAACACCCACAACAACGCCATTGAATTCGATTTGTGTGAACATCTGCGGACCTCCTCTCTGGCACCAACGAATCCCTGCTGGCAAAAAGCATGTGTGCACCGGCGAAGCAAGGAATTCCTAGGAATCTTTGGGAATACCTGGGAATCCTTCGGAATTCTTAGGAATCCTTAGGAATGTCCTAGGAATCCGTGAGAATGTCCTAGGGATCCTTAGGAACCTGTACAGATCCGTGAGACTGTCCTGTCCGTGTATAGGATCCTATACAGATCCGACACGGACTGTATAGGATCCCATTCAGATCCGATACGGACTGTATAGGATCCTATACAGATCCGATACGGACTGTATACGATCCTATACAGATCCGATACGGACTGTATACGATCCTATACAGATCCGATACGGACTGTATACGATCCTATACAGATCCGATACGGACTGTATACGATCCTATACAGATCCGATACGGACTGTATACGATCCTATACAGATCCGATACGGACTGTATACGATCCTATACAGATCCGATACGGACTGTATACGATCCTATACAGATCCGATACGGACTGTATACGATCCTATACAGATCCGATACGGACTGTATACGATCCTATACAGATCCGATACGGACTGTATACGATCCTATACAGATCCGATACGGACTGTATACGATCCTATACAGATCCGATACGGACTGTATACGATCCTATACAGATCCGATACGGACTGTATCGGATCCTATACAGACCCGATACGGACTGTATATATCGATACGGACTGAATAGGATTCACAGATCTGATACGGACTGAATAGGATCCTACACAGATCTGATACGGACTGAATAGGATCCTACACAGATCCGATACGGACTGCATAGGATCCTACACAGATCCAATACGGACTGCGGACTGTATCGGATCCTATACAGATCCGATACAGACTGTATGGGACCCTGTACAGATCCGATACAGACTGTGTGGGACCCTGTACAGATCCGATACAGACTGTATGGGACCCTGTACAGATCCGATACAGACTGTATGGGACCCTGTACAGATCCGATACAGACTGTATAGGGCCCTGTACAGATCCGAGGCCCGCACTGCGACCCCGTCCCACTGGGTCGCAGTGCGGGCCTCCGCTATATGGCAGAGGCCCGCACTGCGACCCCGTACCCCCCCCCCCCCCCCGCGCGACGCGACGCGCTACTCGAACGCTCGCACGTCGCGTCGCGGGGGGGGGGGGGGGCGCGACGGTGACCGACCCTCCTGCCACCCCAAGGCATAGGAATCCACTAGGAAAGCTTCGAGGTCCTTACGGCAGCCCACGCGTTCCCACCAGCTACAAGTATGCGCCCGCTACCGCGCCGACCTCGTAGTGCTACTGGTAGTGGCAGTAGTAGTAGTAGTAGTAGCCCTAGTACTTCTAGTCGTAGTCGTAGTCGTGGTAGTAGTAGTAGTAGTAGTAGTAGTAGTAGTAGTAGGTATTAGTAGTAGTAGTAGTAGTAGATCAGAGTAGTAGTAGTAGGACTAGTAGGACTAGTAGTAGTAGTAGTAGTAGTAGTAGTAGTAGTAGTAGTAGTAGTAGTAGTAGTAGTAGTAGTAGTAGTCGTAGTCGTAGTCGTAGTAGTAGTAGTAGTAGTAGTAGTAGTAGTAGTAGTAGTAGTAGTAGTAGTAGTAGTAGTAGTAGTAGTAGTAGTAGTAGTAGTCGTAGTCTGCGGTGCGGCTTGCTGTGCGGCCACGAACCGTGTGAGGTGTGCGCCGAAATGGACCCGAGGGTTTCGGTTGCGCCCCCTGTGGGGCCCGAGGCCTTCGGTTCCGCCCCTTGTGCGGCCACGAACCGTTTGAGGGGTGCGCCGAAATGGGCCCGAGGCCTTCGGTTCCGCCCCTTGTGCGGCCACGAGCCGTTTGAGGGGCGCGCAAAAATCGACCCGAAGCCTTCGGTTGCGCCCTTTGTGGGGCGCCGAACCGTGTGAGGGGTGCGCCGAAATGGGTCCGAAGTCTTCGGTTGCGCCCCCTGTAAGGCCACGAACCGTGTGAGGGGCGCGCCGAAATGGACCCGAGACCTTCGGTTGCGCCCCCTGCAAGGCCACGAACCGAGTGAGGGGTGCGCCGAAATGGGCCCGAGGCCTTCGGTTGCGCCCCCTGTGGAGCCACGAACCGTGTGAGGGGTGCACCGAAATGGGCCCGAAGCTTTCGGTTGCGCCCCCTGTGGGGCCGCGAAAGCCTTCGGCTGCGCCCCCTGTGGGGCCACGAACCGTGTGAGGGGTGCGCCGAAATGGACCCGAGACCTTCGGTTGCGGGCTTGTGGGGCCACGAACCGTGTGAGGGGTGCGCCGAAATGGACCGCGAAAGCCTTCGGTTGCGCCCCCTGTGGGGCCGCGAAAACCTTCGGCTGCGCCCCCTGTGGGGCCACGAACCGTGTGAGGGGTGCGCCGAAATTGGCCCGAAGCTTTCGGCTGCGCCCCCTGTGGGGCTGCGAAAAGCTTCGGCTGCGCCCCTTGTGGGGCCACGAACCGTGTGAGGGGTGCGCCGAAATGGACCCGAGACCTTCGGTTGCGCTCCGTGTAAAGCCACGAACCGTGTGAGGGGTGCGCCGAAATGGGCCCGAGGCCTTCGGTTGCCCCCCCTGTGGGGCAACGAAAGCCTTCGGTTGCGCCCCCTGTGGGGCCACGAACCGTGTGAGGGGTGCGCCGAAATTGGCCCGAAGCTTTCGGCTGCGCCCCCTGTGGGGCCGCGAAAACCTTCGGCTGCGCCCCCTGTGGGGCCACGAACCGTGTGAGGGGTGCGCCGAAATGGACCCGAGACCTTCGCTTGCGCCCCCTGTAAGGCCACGAACCGTGTGAGGGGTGCGCCGAAATGGGCCCCAGGCCTTCGGCTCCGCCCCCTGTGGGGCCACGAACCGTGTGAGGGGTGCGCCGAAATGGGCCCGAAACTTTCGGTTGCCCGTCCGGACCCCCCCCCGGTTGTTGTGAGTGTTGTGGGGGGGGGGGGGGTGTTGTGGGACACGGGTCGGGGCGCCCCGCCCTTACTAACAACAACAACAACAACAACAACAACAACAACAACAACAACAACAACAACAACAACAACAACAACAACAACAACAAAAACAACAACAACAACAACAACAACAACAACAACAACAACAACAACAACAACAACAACAACAATCAATTTAAGACTGTTCGTTATTATCTGCTCGCGTGTCATTCTATATGCATGTCCGGAACCCTGGGATATCCGCCCTTGTCGTTGTCGATCGTACCCCCTTTTGGGGGGTATATTCATTCCCTGCCACGAAGGGCAACAGCAGGGCCACGAAGGGCAGCGAGCGACGGCAACCGCGGAACCAGCACGGGCAGCGAGGAGCATCGAAGGCGGGCGAAGTGCAGCGAGCGGCGACTGCAGTCCCTAACGGGCTGGTCGGGCGGGCAGGCCCTGACGGGCGGGTCGAGCGGGCGGGTCGTTGAAGCGTAAATTATGCTTGAACCGCAAGGCAATATGTAGCGGGAGCGCGATTCCTGAATGTCGAGGAGCGGCACCTGAATCAATTGTGAGGAAATATCCAGCGGGGGCCGCGATTCGGCTGTCAGTTGCGAGGAAGTCCCAAGCGAGAGCGCGATGTTTTAAATAAATTGCGCGGAAATGTCAAGCGGGAGCCGCGACCCGATGGTAAATTTCAAGGAAGTCCCAAGCGAGAGCGCGATTCTTCAATAAAGTGTAAGGAAGTATAAAGCGGGAGCCGCTGTTGTTGTAAACTGGGAGCCAACGACACATTTTGACCCTCTAGACTTTCCCTGATAAAAAATGGCGCGAGCCCCGGGAAGGGCACTTCAATCGAAAAATAATACATTTTTTAAATAATAATAATAATAATAATTTTTTTAAAAAAAAAAAAAAAAAAAAAAAAAAAAAAAAAAAAAAAAAAAAAAAAAAAAAAAAAAAAAAAAAAAAAAAAAAAAAAAAAAAAAAAAAAAAAAAAAAAAAAAAAAAAAAAAAAAAAAAAAAAAAAAAAAAAAACGCGCGCACCGAACGGGGGGGGACAAAACAATTATCCTTCAAAAATGGGAGTTCAACGACCATCCGTTCATCATCACGCGCCACGCTTCCACATGTCACACGCACACTTCTGGATACCACGCCCCACCACGGGGGGCGTCGCTGGCATGCGGGGCCCGATATTCCCTCGCCCAGATCCCACGCCCAAGAAAGCATCGCCACCACATCTTCCGAGGAACTTCGGCATCCACTGCTCGGACGGCAGACCGCCATCGCAATCGCCTCGCGCGCGCCCCGCATCCCGGGGGAGGAGAAAGAGGACGAGGAGGGGATGAAAGATGAGGGAGAGGGAGAGGGAGAGGAAGAGGAGGAGGAGGAGGTGGAGGAGGGAGGAGGAGGAGGAGGAGGAGGAGGAGGAGGAGGAGGAGGAGGAGGAGGAGGAGGGGGAGGGGGAGGAGGGAGGAGTAGTTGTAGCGGCAGTCCCTCCGAGGACGAGTTGGTTCTTACTCCTCGCTCGAACTGTTCCGCCACCATCCTGCGGCGCCGGCGCGTGGCCCTGAACGCTCACAACCCCATGCGCTGCCGCTCATATGATCGCATCCTCCACCTGCTCCTCCACACCCTCTCAAGGAATCCCTGAAGACAATCCTTCGACCATCGATCCTTGGAGTCCCTGGAAGTCATCCGACCTCCTCCTCCTCCTCCACATGATCTATGCCCTCCAAAAATAATAGATCATGCATACTTGAGATTCGACAGGGACTCTTGGAAGCCCCCCAAGGGCGATGCCGAAACGAGGGCCCCAGTCTTGAGTAAAAGGTGAGGAAGTATCAAACGGGAGCGACGAGGGAGGACGGAAGGGGAAGGGAGGAGGGAGGAGTGAGGAAGGAGGCAGGAGGAGGGAGGAGACAAGGGGGACGAAAAGGGAAAGGAGGAGAAGGAGAGAGAAGGAGAGAGGAAAGAGGAACGGGAGAGGGAGGAGGGAGGAGGGAGAAGAGGAGGGGGGTGGAGGAAGGAAGAGGGGGGAAGAGAGAGGGGGAAGGACGGAGGAGGAAGAGGAGGAGGAAGAGGGAGAAGGAGGAGGAGGAGAAGGAAATGGAGGAGGAGGAGGACGAGGACGAGGACAAGGAGGAGGAGGAGGGAAGACGAGGAGGAAGAGGAGGAGGAGAGGGAGGAGAAAGGGGGAGGGAGGAGGAGGGAGGAAAGAGGGACGGAGGAGGGAGGAGGGAGGAGGGAGGAGGGAGAAGAGGAAGGGGTGGAGGAAGGAACAGGGAGGAAAACGAGGGAGACGGGAGGAAGGAGGAGGAGGAGGAGGAGGAGGCGGAGGAGGACGAGTACGAGGACGAGGACGAGGAGGAGGAGGAGGAGGAGAAGGAGGAGGAGGAGGAGAAGGAGAAGGAGCAGAAAAGGGCGCGAGTCCAGCGTAAAACGGGGAAAGTCTCGGGCGGGAGCGTTGGTTTTGTCGGGACGGGGGCTGTCGGCGGCGAGCAAAAGCACCGCCTTGAGCAAAAAAGGATGAAGTCTCGATCGGGAGCGTTGTTGTTGCTGGGGGGCGGCGCCGATGAGAGAAAGAGTAGCGCGCCTGTCCAAGGTAAAACGGGAGGAAATCTCGAGCGGGAGCGCTGGTTTTGTTGAGACGGCTGCTTTCGGCGGCGAGCACGAACACTGGCCCAGAGTAAAAAAGGAGGAAGTCTCGAACGGGAGCGTTGTTGTTGTTGTTGGCATGCTGGTTTTGGCGGTCCCCCAAGCCGCTTGAGAGTGAGCCTCATTTTCAATGAAAATGCAGCCGGCGCCTCGGCGAGAGCGCCAGGGCGCCTGTAAGGGGTCCAACAACAATAACTTGTTTGTAATTAGCACTCAACAGCAACAATAACAACAACACCAACAACACCACCAACAACAACAACAGCACCAACAACAACAACAACAACAACAACAACAATCAATTGAAGACTGTTCGATCCTATCTGACCACGGGCCAGGCAATACTTATATCCCAAACCCTCGGTACCGGCCCTCGTCGTCTTAGATCGTACCCCCTTGGGAGTAGATCCTCCTTACATGCCACGTGCATCTAATGCAGCCCCTTAAGACAAGAGAAGAGAGGACGGGTGGAAGGGGGAGGGAGAAGAATGGAGCACGAGGGAAATTAGCAGGAAAGGGGCAAGGAGCAGAAAACAACTGGTAGACCAGGCAGGCAGATCGGGTGGGCAGACCCATAGCAGGCAGGTCGGGAAGGCGGGCCCAGGCGACCAGGTCGAGCAGGCGGGTTGCTGAGGCGTGGGTCCTGCATGAATCGCGAGGAAGTCTCAAGCGATACCGCGATTCCCAAATAAAGTATGAGAAAAGCCACAGCGAAAGCGCAATTCCTGAGCGCAAAGGGCGCATCGCCTGAAGAAATTGCTAGGAAGTCCCACGCGAGAGCGCGATGCGTACATGAATTGAGCGCGATGTGGGAATAAATTGTGAGAAAATATCAAGCGGGAGCCGTTGTGGTTGTAAACCGGGGGCCAGAGGCCCGGTTTGAGCCCCGTGACTTTCCCTGATAAAAAACAAAGTGCGAGCCCCAGGGGAAGCACTTCAATTGAAAAAACACCATGGTCACCGGAGGGAGGGGATCAACCACAATCATTCTTCAGTAGTGAGAGTTCAACACCAAGAACAACAATAACAACAGTACTCATAATCCTCTTAAACCTAAAAATGATAATAATGAGAAGAAGAAGAAGAAGAGTACGAATACTAATAATAATACTACTACGAAATATTAATAATAATACGAATAAGAAAAATAATACGAATATTAATATGAATAAGAACAAGAATAAGAATAAGAACCATAATGAAACTAATAACAAGAATGTTGCGACTGTTCGCTCCTATACGCCCGCCTGGTATTCAACACGTATATCCCAAACCCTCGATACCTGCCTTCTTAGTCTTCGACCGTACCCCTCTAGGAGTATAAATTTCTTACCTGCAGCGTGCATTCCGAGCAGCCCCTGAGACAGGGGAAGAGAGAACGGACGCAAGGAAGTACAAAGGGCACGCGGGTTGCTGAAGCGTGCGTCCTCCATGAATCGCGAGGATGTCTCGAACGAGAGCACAATTCGCGAATACATTGGGAGGAAGTCCACAGCGAGAACGTGATTCCTGAGTGTCGAAGGCGCGGCTTCTGAATAAATTGCGGGGACATCCCACGCGAGACCGCGAATCTTGTATGAATTGTGAGGAAGGCCCCCGCGAGAGCGCAAGTCGGTAATACATTGTGAAGAAAAATATCAGGCGGGAGCCGTTGTTGTAAACCGGGACCCAACAACAAAGTTTTGGCGACACCTCACTTTCAATTGTAGCAAACAGGGTGTGATTCCCAGGAGGAGCACCTTCTTTACGAAAAAATGGTTACTGGAGGGGAAGGCTCAATAATAACTACTCTTTAGTTATTCTTTAAAATGAGCATTCAACTACAACAACGACAACAACAAAAACAACAACAACAACAACAATCATTTTACCCGAACGCGTGGTGTTTTCCCCAGTGCCAGGGTTTTCATACGACACCAGGCAATACCCCCACTTCGTGGGGGGGCATTACAAGCTCTACCAAATATCCAAACGACTCTTCGCGACCACCCAAACCCAGCTTCCCGCCCTATGACGTTGGGACACTTCACTTCGTGGCGTGCGGACGACCGTGGCTACTACACTGGCGTGGGTACACACCCACAGAACCCAATGGTTTTTGGAGATTTCGGCGTGCGCGCGCGAAGAAAAAACGAATGTGTCCCGCATGGTATTATTTGACAGGGATGATGGCCCTGGCAGGTGCGCAACCGTTGTCGCAGAAGTTCGAAAAAGTTGCTCGCAAAAGCCCGTTTGACAGAAATGTTAAAAAGTGTTGGGTTTCCTACGAATCCGCAAGAGCGCGCGGGATGAGATTTTGACATTTTTTGTTGAAAAACCATTGGTTTTTTGATGTTTTTATGTTAAAATCGCTGCGAACACTAAGGTTTTGGAAGGATTTCGTCTTGCGCGCGCGAATGTCCACTTTACCTTATTTTTTGCAAGGGATTCTTGAAATTTGATTATATTAGAACAAGAAATGTCATTTTATAGTGTTTTTTGCAAGGGGAAAACCGATCGTAACAACACAACCCGGATCTGGATGACATCGTTTTACCTGAGACTTCCTCACGAAAATGATGAAAATGTGGCTGCGGCCTAGGCGCGGCGGGGGGGGGGGGGGGGCGCACCAGGGGGCCCAACAATAATTATTCTTTAGAATTAATAATGTTCAACAACAACAGCAACAACAACAAACAGCAACAACAACAACAACAACAACAACAACAACAACAAACATGTTAAGATTGTTCGCCCTTATCTGCTCGAGTGTCCAATAACGCGTATTTCCCAAACCCTCGATACCCGCCCTCTTCGTTTTCGATCGAACCCCTTTTGGGGGGTATACCTTTCTTCCCTGCAGGCCGGGCCCCGGCAAGCGGCGGGGCGGCCGCGGACCGTCGGCCTGGCCAGCAGCAGCGCTGATCGGCGGGGCGGCCGCGGACCGTCGACCCGACCCCAAGAGGGACGGACAGGGGACCGACCACGACGACGACGACGACGACGGCGACGGCTGCGACTGCGACGGCGACGGCGACGACGACGGCGACGAGGACGACGAGCGAAAGCGAGAGCGAGAGAGAATGACACCAGGGCCACGAAGGACACGAAGTAGGCAACGAAGGGCGACAGCGGGGACACGAAGGGCATGCGTATGGGGACACGAAGAGCGCGAACGAGCGGGGGCCACGAAGGGCAGATCATGCGGGGCCACAGAAGGCAACGATTGGGCCACTGAGGACACCAGCTGGTCCACGTAGGACAGTGAGGGGGCCACAAACGGCGACACCGGGGCCACGAAAGGCATGCACATGGGGCCACAACGGGCGCGAACGAGCGGGGGGCACGAAGGGCATACGTATGTTGGGCCGCGGAGGGCAAGGACGGGGCCACTAAGGGCAGCAACGGGGCCACGAAGGGCAGCGACGGGGCCACGAAGGGCGACAGCGGGGCCACGAAGGGCATGCATATGGGGCCACCAAGGGCGCGAACGAGCGGGGGCCACGAAGGGCATACGTATATGGGGCCACGAAGGGCAACGAGGGGGCCACGAAGGGCTACAACGGGGCCACGAAGGGGAGCGAGGGGGCCACGAAGGGCTGCAACGGGGCCACGCAGGGCTGCAACGGGGCCACGTAGGGCAGCGAGGGGGCCACGAAGGGCTACAACGGGGCCACGAAACAAAGCGATGGGGCCACGAAAGGCTGCAACAGGGCCACGAAGGGCAGCGAGGAGGCCACGAAGGGCTGCAACGGGGCCACGAAACAAAGCGAGGGGGCCACGAAGGGCTGCAACCGGGCCACGAAACAAAGCGATGGGGGCCACGAGGGGCTGCAACAGGGCCACGAAAGGCAGCGAGATCCCGATTCCTAGGTAATCTGTGAGGGGGTCCAAAGCGTGAGCGCGACTCCTGGGTGCCTGGGTGTCGAGAGCGCGGCACTTGAGTAAATTGCATGAAATTCCAACGCAAGGGCGCTAGTCGTCAGCAAATTGCAAGCAAGTCTCCAGCGAGAGCGCGACTCCAGAGCGCCGGGAGAGCGACTCCTGAATAAATCGAAGGACGTCCCAAGCGAGAGCGCGATTCCTGAATAAAATGCGAGGAAGTCTCGGGCGGGAGCGGGGGTCCTGGCTAAATTGTGAGGAAGTCTCAGGCGGGAGCCCTTGCTGTTGCAACCTGGGGGCCAGGGGCGCAGTTTGAGCATCAAGACTGTCCCTTTCAAAAACAAGGTGCGAGCGTCGAGGGGCACACTTTGATTGAGAACAAACAGTATGAGGGGGGATCAGCAATAATTATTCGTCGGAAATGAGAGTTCAACAACAACAATAACAACAACAACAACAATTACTAGCACGTGGGGACACACCGTTCTCACCAGTGCCAGGGTTTTCATAGGAGGCGGGCAATACCCCCACTTTGTGGGGGGCCGGTTCAAGCTCCCACCTTTTCACTTGCGCTTCCTATGCCTCTCCTGTCCCTACCAAATTTCCAAACGACTCTTCGCCACCACCCACACCCAGCTCCCCGCCCTATGACGTTCGGACACTTCACTTCGTGGCATGCGGACGACCGTGGCTACTATTCAGGGCACCGCGGCCGACGACGACGGCGTGCGCGCGCGAAGAAAAAACGAATGTGTCCCGCATGGTATTATTTGACAGGGATGATGGCCCTGGCCGGTGCGCAACCGTTGTTGCAGAAGTTCGAAAAAGTTGCTCGCAAAAGCCCGTTTGACAGAAATGTTTAAAAAGTGTTGGGTTTCCTACGAATCCGCAAGAGCGCGCGGGATGAGATTTTGACAATTTGTTGTTGAAAAACCATTGGTTTTTTGATGTTTTTATGTTAAAATCGCTGCGAACACTAAGGTTTTGGAAAGATTTCGTCTTGCGCGCGCGAATGTCCACTTTACCTTATTTTTTGCAAGGGATTCTTGAAATTTGATTATATTTGAACAAGAAATTTCATTTTATAGTGTTTCTTGCAAGGGAAAGCGGATTACAACAAAACAACCGGATCTTGATCAACTCGAATTACCTGAGGCTTCCTCACGAAAATGATGAAAACGTGGCTGCGGCCTAGGCGCGGCGGGGGGGGCGCGCACCAGGGGGCCCAACAATAATTATTCTTTAGAATTAATAATGTTCAACAACAACAACAACAACAATTACTAGCACGTGGGGACACTCCGTTCTCACCAGTGCCAGGGTTTTCATAGGAGGCGGGCAATACCCCCACTTTGTGGGGGGGCCGGTTCAAGCTCTACCAAATTTCCAAACGACTCTTCGCCACCACCCACACCCAGCTTCCCGCCCTATGACGTTCGGACACTTCACTTCGTGGCATGCGGACGACCGTGGCTACTATTCAGGGCCCCGCGGCCGACGACGACGGCGTGCGCGCGCGAAGAAAAAACGAATGTGTCCCGCATGGTATTATTTGACAGGGATGATGGCCCTGGCAGGTGCGCAACCGTTGTTGCAGAAGTTCGAAAAAGTTGCTCGCAAAAGCCCGTTTGACTGAAATGATTAAAAAAAAGTGTTGGGTTTCCTACGAATCCGCAAGAGCGCGCGGGATGAAAGTTTGACAATTGTTTTTTGAAAAAACCATTGGTTTTTTATGTTTTTATGTTAAAATCGCTACGAAAACTAAGGTTTTGGAAGGATTTCGTCTTGCGCGCGCGAATGTCCACTTTACCTTATTTGTTGCAAGGGATTCTTGAAGTTTGGTTATGTTAGAACAAGAAATGTCCACTTTAGCTTTTTTTTTGCAAGGGAAAACCGATCGTAACAACACAACCGGATCCGGACCAACCCGTTTTGCCTGAGACTTCCTCACGAAAATGATGAAAATGAGGCTGCGGCCTAGGCGCGGCGGGGGGGTCGTGCACCAGGGGTCCCAACAATAATTATTCTTTAGAAGTAATAATCTTCAACAACAACAACAACAACAACAACAACAACAACAACACAAACAACAACAACAACAACAACAACAACAACAACAACAACAACAACAACAACAACAACAACAACAACAACCACAACAATAACAACAACAACAACAACAACAACAACAACAACAACAAGGCATAAACACACACTGGCGCACTGGGAGCCAGTGTGCCAGCTCCCGGTGTCGGCTCTGGTGGCGAAAATCCTCACTGGTGCACTGTTGCCGACCCCCCCCCCCAGCAACACGGCAACAGAGCAACACACCCGGAAGACCAGGCGACCAGCGAAGAGGGGGGGCGCGAATCGACAATCCGAGCCTTCCGCCCGAAGAGGCCCCCAGGAGGCACCACGAGGCCTGCAAGAAGCCCCAAGAGGCCCCCAGGAGACCCCTAAAGAGGCTCCTAGACGGCTACCAAGAGACCTCCGGACTGCCTCAAACACGCCGCCGACAGACATCCCACGATATCCCAACGGTCATCATCATCATCACCACCATCATCATCATCGTCATCATCGTCGTCATCGTCATCGTCATCATCACCACTCGCATCATCATCATCAGCATCTTCCTCATCATCGTCATCATCATCGTCATCACTGACCCCTTGCCTGGCAGCAGCATGGGCGGGCCCTTCGACGGCGGCGGCGACAGCGGCGGCAACGGCGGCAGCGGCGACGGCGACGATGACGACGGAGGGGGAGAGGGAGGCAGTGCGACGCAAGGTTATCTTCGCGCCCCCGCGAGGCCACCTTGGAGGATAGTAGCTCTCTGGCCCAGGACGCGACGCACGAAGCGCGATTATCTTCGCGCACTTGGTGGGGACCACATCCCCGAAAGCCGCTGAGGGCCCCACCCTCCCTTTCCTCCTGCCCCTCCTCGTCATCATCCTCCCACTCCTCCCTCCATCCTCCCACTCGTCAACGTACCCATCCCCATCCAAGTCCAATCATCACCATCGCAATCGTTATCGTCATCATCATCATCACCATCATCATCATGCTTCTCATCCTCCTGCTCCTGCTCCTGCTCCTCCCCCTCCTCCTCCTCCGTCCCTCCGCATCCCCGTCCTCTTCCCTACTCGCGGGCGCGCGCGCGCGGGCGCGCCGACGGTGGCGGCGACAGCGGCGGCAGACGCGACGGCGACGGCGACGACGGCGACGAGGTAGGGGGTGAGGGAGGCAACGCAACTCTCGGCCTCTAGAGGCCTTTTCCGGGCTCCAGGACCGTCAAAAGCCAATTCAGGATGAAATGTCACGCCCTAGGAAGTTGTCGAAACCTCCAGGGACCTCGTATTGACAAAAATCATGACATCGAATGTCTGGGAGGGCGTCCTCCTCCTCCTCCTCATCCTCAGCATCATCATCATACTCCTCCTCCTCCTCCTCCTCCTCCTCCTCCTCCGCTTCCTTTATCGTATCGTCCTATCGTCGTCATTGTTATCGGCGTCACCGTCGTCGTCATCCTCCTCCTCCTCCTCCTCCTCCTCTTCCTCCTCCTCCTCCACCTCCTCCCTCCCTCTCTCCATCCGTCCTCCTGTCCGCCCTCCTCGTTCTCGTCCTCGCCCTCCTTCTTCTCCTCTTCCTGCCCCTACTCGTCAACGTACCAATCCCCATCGACGTCCTCAGCATCACCATCACCAGCACTACCGTCGTTATCATCATCATCATCATCATCATCATCATCATCATCATCATCATCATCATCATCAGCATCATCATCAATCATCATCATCATCATCATCATCATCATCATCATCATCATCATCATCATCATCATCATCATCATCATCATCATCATCATCATCATCATCATCATCATCATCATCATCATCATCATCATCATCATCATCATCATCAGCATCATCATCATCATCATCATCATCATCATCATCATCATCATCCTCATCCTCATCCTCATCACCATCACCATCACCATCACCAGCATCATCATCAGTATAATGCTTCTGATCCCCCTCATGCTCCTGCCCCTGCTCCTCCCCCTCCTCCTCCTCCTCCTCCTCCCTACCCTCCTCCCCGTCCGCATCCGCGTCCTCTTACCCACGCGCTGGCGCAGCGAAGGTGGCGGCGACAGCGGCGGCAGCGGCGACGGCGGCGACGGCGATAGCGACGAGGGAGGGGGAGAGGGAGGCGCTCACGTACAACACAACGCCCGTGTGCGCAAACGTGCCTGCATACATCACAGGTCAAGACGTGCTCCAGGAGGCCGCAGAGGCTCCCCAGGAGGCCCCAGAGGCTCTCCAGGAGGCCCAATACGTTCCCCAGGAAACCCCAGAGGCGTTCCAGGAAGCCCAAAACGCTCTCCAGGAGGCCCCAGAGTCGCTCCAGGAGGCCCAAGACGCGCTCCAGGAGGCCACAGAGGCGCTCCAGGAGGCCCAAGACGCGCTCAAGGAGGCCCAAGACGCTCTCCATGAAGCCCGAGACACTCGCCAGGAGGTCCCACAGGCTCCCCAGGAGGCCCTAGAGGCGCTCCAGGAGGCGGTAGGGGCCCTCCAGGAAGCCCAAAACGCTCTCGAGGTTCTCCTGTGTTGCTCTGGTGCTGTTGCTGGGGGGGGGTCGGCCGGGCGCCAGTGAGTGTTTTCGTCAACAACAACAACAACAACAACAACAACAACAACAACAACCACAACAACCACAACAACCACAACAACCACAACAACAACAACAACAACAACAACAACGACAACGACAACGACAACGACAACAACAACAACAACAACAACAACAACAGCAGCAGCAGCAGCAACAACAACAACAATTTGAAGACCGCTCGATCTGATCTGCTCGCGGGCCATTCAACACGGGTATCCCGAACCCTCGATACACGCCATCTTCGTCTTCGATCGTACCCCCTTGGGGATATGTATCTTTCTTACCTGCAGCGCGTATTACGTGCAGCACCACGGCAGGACAAAGGAGAGAACAGGACGAATGGAAGGAAGGGGCCACTAGGGATTTCGGTGGAGCTCCCTATGGGGCCAAGAAACGCTGTACTGGGCGGGGGTGACGCATGCGGGCGGTGCCACTGGGGCCTTCGGTGGAGCTCCCTATGGGGCCACGAAACGCTGTACTGGGTGAGGGTGACGCATGCGGGCAATGCCACTGGGGCCTTCGGTGGAGCTCCGTATGGGGCATCGAGACGTGTGAGAGGTGTGCTGAAACGGGTGATAATGATGATGATGAAGACGGATGATGATGATGTTCATGGTCATGATGATGATAATGATGATGACGATGATGATGACGATGATGCTGATGATGTTGATGTTGATGCTGATGAGGATGATGGTGATGATGATGATGATGCT
Organism: Prorocentrum cordatum; assembly: GCA_963575745.1. Taxonomy (NCBI): domain Eukaryota; class Dinophyceae; order Prorocentrales; family Prorocentraceae; genus Prorocentrum; species Prorocentrum cordatum. Next base: position 301,853 of record CAUYUJ010015242.1, read on the forward strand.
GATGATGGAAGGGGAAGGAAGGGGAGAAGCAGGAAAAGAGGAGAGGAGAGCAAAGAGGGGCGCTGTCTTTTCAAAACGAAGACCCATCACCACTGGATGGTTGGTAAAGCAAGATGCGAACCCTGGGAGCAACATTCAACTGGGAGAAAAAACAATGGTCACCGGAGGGGATAACAACCAAAACTATCATTTAGAACAACAACAGCAGCAACAACGACAACGACCACAACGACAACGATCAACCAGAACAGCAACAACTACAACAGCAGCAATAGCAACAACAACGAAAAAAACGATAACAACAGCGAAACCAACAGCATCAACAGCAGCAGCAGCAGCAACGCCAACAACAACACCAACAACAACAACGATGGCAAGAACCACAACACCAACAACAACAACAACAACAACAACAACAACAACAACAACAACAACAACAACAACAACAACAACAAAAACAACAACAACAACAACAACAAAAGCCAAAAAATCACCATCAACAACGCAACGTGTGATGTTCCATGTCCTGTCCGCTTCCCGGACCCACGGCGCAGCGCGCGCGCGGCCCGCACAAGCGCGCCGCACGGCCGGGCCTCCGCGTCGCCCTCGAGCAGCAGCTGCATGGGTGACACCTCGCCGCCGTCGCCGCCGACGCCGCCGCCGTCGTCGATAGATCGGTCGAGGATCGATCGACGGAGCGAGGATCGATCGATCGGTCGACCGATGGATCGAGGATCCGTCGAGCGATGGATCGATAGCCGATCGAGGACCGATCGAGGATCGAGGGTCGGGGTCCCGAGTTGGGGATCGACTACCGATCGATCGAGGACCGATCGAGGATAGGTCGACGATCAGGGGGCCCGAACTGCCTCCGGGGGCCCGCTCAGGGCGCCCAGGGGGGGCCCTCAAAAGCGTGCACGGGAAACGTGTCCAGGAAGCGTGTGCGGGACGGGGGGCTACCCCCTCAGGAAGGCGCCAGGACTTCGGGGGCCCTCCTCATCATCGTCGTCGCCGCCGTCGCCGCCGACGTCACCGTCGCCGCCGCGGCCGCCGCCGACGTCATCTCTGTCGCCGTCGCCGTCGTCGATGTCGTCGTCGCGGGGGGGGGGAAGAAGGAGGGCGAGGAGGACGAGGACGAGGGAGGCGGGAGGAGGAAAAAAAAGGGAAGAGGAGGGAACAGGGAAGAGGGGAAATAGGGCGAGGAGGGCGAGGAGGAGGTAGGCGGGAGGAGGAGGGAGAAAGGAAGGGGAGGGAAGGAGGGAGAAGGAGAAGACGGGCGAGGAGGACGAAGAGGAAGGCGCGCAGGACGAAGGGGAGGGAGAAGGAAGACGGGAGGAGGGGATTCTGGGAACTCATAACTGCTTGGCCATCTGGCGCGCCACTCGTCGCCACGTCTGGACTGACGCCTTGAAATCCGAAGCAAAAGGGGAGATGGGGGAGGAAGAGGAGGACAGAGATGTTGAAGAAGAAAATGGGGACAAAAGCGGAGGGCGTAGAAGGATAACGAGGAGCAGCAGCAGCTGCGAGAAGAAGGCACCAGATAAAAAGGGTCCAAAACGCGAGGCCGTGGGAAGAGATGGAACAAAAAGACGGGATGAGGGAGGCGGAGGGGGAACGAGGAAAAACGGAGAGGAGTAGAAAACGAGCAGGAAGGGGGAGAAATGATAAGAAATGACGGGAAGAGAGAGAACAGAGGACAGAAACAAGCTGGGGGCGTTCGCACCGAACTTGGCATCCTACCACTCGAACCCATCACTTCCCATTGCGCTGATGTGTAATTATTCGCGGACGCCTACCGTAGCCAACATGGAACTGGAAAAAAACCCACCGCGTCGTGCGCAGTCGGACCATGGGCGCTTCGAAACTTGGAGGAGAAAGACGTGGCGGATTTGCAGCAAGAGATATGAATGACGACCGAGGAGGACGAGGAGGAACAGCAGCAGGAGCAGGAATAGGAGCAAGGAGAGCAGGAGGATCAGGAGACGTAGGAGGAAGCGAAAATAGCGGGGCGACAGCCACGTTCTGAACGACAAAGGCAAAACGCCGATTCTACAACGAGGCCAAGGCTGCAGATGGAGCGCAAATCTGAAACGCCAAAAAAACCGTCCGATTGCAACAACAATATTATAATTCAAAATCTCTGCCTAAAAAAGGAGACATTCGAACAGGATCTGGAAAGGGAAGAGAGCAGCACGAATATAGTGCCATTGTCGAGCAGAGAACGGGGAGGCGAAGGATGAGAAGAACAAGAGAAGATACGAGAAGACACGCTCGCGACCCTTGTCTGGCTTCGTTCCACGCACATTACTATAGAAGAAAAAACGCGACCTGGCGAGATGGTTGGATATGCGCGATACTTGCGCCGGGCAGCCCCCCACGAGTCACCCTGGGCACACGAGAGACGGATAACACCGCATAAATTACACGCACGCGCGCAAGCAAAGTAGCTGTCGTTCTAAGCAGCAGCGGCGCCGGACAATCTCCGACGAAACCGACAAAATCAGCAGAGCAACGTAAGGTGTCTGGCGCCCTTTCTGGGCAACTGGGGCGGTCACTACATGTTTGCCTCTTCTCCTGGCTCTGGTGCGACGGTCGACGCATCTTCAATCACAGAATTGCCTGGGTGTGCCATTGTGGCAAGGATAGACTGGGCGCGATCGCTGGCTGCTACAACATTGGCACTGGCATCACGAAGGCGAATACCTCGAACTGCTGCGGAGCGGGAGGCGAGCTCAGTCAAGGAGGGAGTAAATTCAAGAGGAGGAGATTAGTAGTACTTGAAAGCTCTGACCTGAGCTGATACGATACTGCTGAATTAGGCACGGAGAGCGGGCCTGAAGCGCCGTCAGCGCTTCATGAAAGAGTTAACCACAACGAGCCATAGCAGCCAATATCTCTGAGGCCCCAGTCTAAGTCAACGTAACTACATCCCCTCTGCCAGTTCCTCGCCGGTGTCTTCTTCAATCGTCTCGTTGGGGACCTTGTGGATGCCAATTTTGCTCAGCAGCGTCTCGGCCTCTCGCTCGAGTCCACCCTTCAGCGGCCGCCCCGCTTGGACTTGCACACAATCGCGAGGAGCGTCTCGCGTATATCCTGACGCACCGCTCCCAAAGGCACATCCCCGTCCGTCTCCTCCTCCTCCTCCTCCTCCTCCGCCTCCTCCCTCTGCTCCTCCTCCTCCTCCTCCTCCTCCTCCTCCTCCTCCTCCGCCTCCTCCTCCTC
>CAUYUJ010015242.1:305174-345278 GCA_963575745.1 Prorocentrum cordatum
TACCAACTTTTTGAAGAAATGATCTGCACTGCAATTAGGTAAGTCACGTGCCCATTTGTGGGTATGATTGTAGTTCAATTGGTATGACTCCGCATTCCATGCTTTCGATCCAAATCGAATTTCAAATTGTAAATGCGACTGAGTTTTGTCCATTACGATTCTGTCTGCGCCACTGTGTATCTCGATGATCTGTTTCATCTTGATCATAGGCGAATCCACCAGCAGCTCAGATGTCCAACAATACACACAGCAGTCATCAGACTGTTTAATCCATCTGGAATCCTCGTCGGGGTCGTAATCTGGATGGTCAAGGAAGTCCGATGGCGGATCAATGGTGTTGTCGATGATACTTGCCTCAATTTGCTCATCTGCTTGGATGTCTGCCGAGAGGTATGCTCTCATGTTGTCGTTCGCAGCTTTCTCTTCAGCAGTGAGCGGTATGCTCGATATGTCCACGATTACGGTGATCGATGGATCACGTGATGATGCTGCAGTCTGTCGAGGATTGTCGCCCGCACGAGCGTTGTCCCCGGCAGGTGTGGCCACCAGCTCGTCTGGATCGGGTGTCCGAGGAGCGGGCCTTCTTGGCGGTGTACGCGGAATACGTGGTCTAAGAATGCTCGGCATGCCAAGGTATGGTAAACTGCCGTCAGTCTTGTGCTGGAGTATCTTTTCGCTGCATGATGTCGGACCTTTCAGGACGGTCTCCATCCACGTTGGGCCAATGGCGTGTTCTTCGATACGAATCGGTAATGCAAAGACAACGCCCTTGAGGGGCATGCTTTTTGTCATTATACCATATGTTTACCCATCGTAAACCGTAGTTGAGAATAGGTACTTGTACCGCAAAGAACTTGTCGAAGATGCCGAAATGGATGATTGGACCATATATGTGTCCCTTGGACAAGGCAATCTTGGTATTGTGATTGCCTTTGGGAAAGTGGTTGTAGCAATGAAAGCATTTGGTAGAACCCCAGTTCTTGACGACAATGAAGTCTCCCATTCGAACATCATTAAATGCAGGGCGACGATCCAAATCTTTTTGCATGATCCTCGATGTGATTGGTCGAAGAGCTTCGCGACAGTATGACAATGCGATTAACCATTATTTGTCATCTGCTTTGTGATTGGTCTCCCGAATCATAGCGCGGACTATTTGCTCATCCAAGGCGTCTTCTGCAGATGTACGGCCAGCAGGGGTTTCCCCCAGCTTGACCGATGGTGCTGACGCTGCCGTCGTCCTTGGAGGCTCCATGTTCTGGTCGGGGTCGATAGGTGCTAATCCAGGAGGGTCGTCGATGAGCTCTCCAGGAAGGCAGGCGCAAATCTCGCACTTGCTCAATGGCTCTCTTGCTGCCAATGGCGGGTAGTCCCATGGGCCGCCATCTGGCCACAACTGCTGGCCATGCATGTGGTGTGGTTTGAGGCGGCGAATTGCAATAATTGCCGCAGCTGGTACCACGTCCTCTGTCATGATAGCGCCCTGAGCACCCAACCAAAATCTGCAACCTGCTCTTGTGGCGATTTCCATGTTGATCACCAGCTCGACCTCGTTCTTGTCGTTATTGAATTTGTATGATTCCACTGAAGTGTGTGGATTCTTTTGAGCATTGTTCAAATATGTGCTAGAACTAAAGAATGCCTCAGATCGCTGTGATGGTTTATGATATTTGTCTCTCTGAGAAGTTGGATCAACGTATCCAGGAATGATCCCTGTCTTCAATATGTTCTTCCAAGCGCGGGATGCTGTGCCGTGATGGAGATATTTAACATCTGTCCACTGTAGGCTCTCCCATCCCATATTCCATGGCTTGGAAGATGGATTGACACAACTGTGACCACCAACGCACCGAATAGCGATGACGCTGTTCCAGTCAAAAGAACCGGGGTCACCTCCCTCAGGGATCGGCTTGGCATATATCTCGATTCTGTTTTTCTGCGTATCAATATGCTTCTGGAACGCACGAATAATGAATATCGGATAGTAGTCGTTCCAATCGGTATATCCATCATGTTCACCATCTTTCTTGAAGTGTGCCACTGCCGCTTCCATGGATGGTCCATTGTGTTTGTCTTTGCGATCTCTGAATTTCCATTCGACCATCTCTTTAAAGGATTTCCAATTGCTTGGAATCTTCCATTCATTCTTTGTTGTTTTCTCCCAGATATTGATACGTCTGTCATGAAATTGGTTGATCCAAAACTTTTTGCAATGAATCTCATGGCGTAACATGGTCGTAATGTCTTTGCTCATGTATTTGTTTGTTCCCAGCCATTCTTCCTCAATTAGCTCAGGACCATAACGTACATCGTCGTAATGTGGTAATGATATCCATTTCCACTCTGGGAAGCAACCAGACTGTGCAATGTCAGGCGCATGAGCAATTACACTATCATCGTGCAATAGCTGCTCGTACCATTCATGGTCTCCCATGCAGGCACATCCATTGGTCGCACGCGTGCCCCGCAACATTGGGCACATGTATGGATGGTCATCGTTGACGCCTGCTTGTAGCTGCCACTCGCGAATAGTGCATGAGTTGTCGAAGATCCCGATCTTGCTGGTATCCTCGTGCATGGAACGCTCACAGCTGTCCTGCCATGACAATAGATTCATCTCATGTGGAGAAGGCTCCTCCTCGGCAGGAGTTGCCTCCAGCTCCATGGCCTCAAGGTCGGTGCCGTCGTCAGGGATCGGTACCGCCTTAGCTTTTGGGAGCTGATCTGCTGGTTGTTGTTCTGCTTTGGGTTCTGGAGTCGATGGTTGCGACACTTTTATCGATTGCGGTCCAGGTTGCAGTGGATCAGGCAATGGGCCTGGTGGGGCTGGCTGTGCTGCGTCAGCAGCTGCCTTCCATGCGGATGTAGGAACATCAGGGTCATGACCCAAAGCAACTCGATCCAGTGCATTCTGCTTGAAGAATGTTTTGCATGCCTCGATGTTCTTCTCATTCTCGGCAGCTGGGCCGATGCGGTGAGAAGACAATCTGTTATCTTCTGCAATGATTCTTGATTTGGTCGCATTATCATCTCCATCCAAATCTTTGATCTGATGTAAGAATTGCTCGAATACAACCCAAGTAACTGCATGTGCATCTTCAACAGTTTTGACGATCTTGGGATGTAGAGTTCATCTTTCTCAAGAGAATGCCAAGATGCCCAAGCCCCAGGGTATTCTTTGATCAACAGCATAAGGTACTGGAATAAGTCGTTGTATGCAATAACCCATGGATCATTATCAGGAAGGGTTTGGTCAGGATCGCCAGGGTCAGGTGCTGGCGTACGTGTCGACATTCCAGGAGTCGGCTCAGTGGTGTCGCCCGTCTCGGCAGGCAGTGATGCCGGCAATGTGCCCTCGGCACATGACGCCATCCACGCACAATGAGCCATCTCGTTTGCCGTCTGTGTCATCAACGTTGTGAGGCTGAGGTCTCTTTTCGATGGGGTTTGTCAACTTCTCTCTGAAATCGAGGGCTGCCATGATTTCTTTGGCCTGTGTGTAGGCCTGATCGTCCGTGACAGCAGTCAACAATGGCGGCCTGAATGGATATGGCTGAGAAGGCAGAGATTGTATCAAAGCGCAGAAATTGCGGTAGCATACTGCATCACAAAATTGCGTTGTAAACATTGCCATGTTATGGTTATTATGCTTGGCGTGCCAAGCCTGCGGGGTAATCCTGTCGTACGTATCCACCCAATGGTCCGATGGAAGAACAGTGATACCACGGTTCTGCATGAGATTGATCAGGTCGCTCGTGTGGTGATCAAAGTTCGGATGCACGCCCCATTGCGCTGCTTTTCCAGGTCCCATGACCGTTGGGCAGCGGAAGTACTGCATCACGTCGACAAAACGCGACACGTCCACGAGCACGTGTACGGGCATGAGCGTAGGTACGCCGCCCTCACATTCCATCTTTTGTAGCTCGTATACGTTGGTAGGAGCACGATTCTGATGTCGGCGCATGTCGATGGTGTTCTGTCCATGATTGGCACATGCGATGTCGTTCGCGCTCCATACTACCATGGCATTGAGTCCCCTGACATAATGTCTTTGTTTCACGTATGATGGGAAATCATTGGCCCAGTAATCCCAGATAGTCTCATTCAACTCGCGCCACTTCTTGATGGAAGCGTTGTCGCTTTGAAACATGAGGCCTCTGGCTTCGCGGATCTTCCTGATCATATTGCGCTGCTCGAGAGTGTTCTCGAACTGATTGTTGAGAATAGCGTTGGTACGGCTATCTTCTTTCTCGAAACGTTGCTTGCGTAGTTCCCCCATACCGTAGCGTATGTCTTCATAACCAGCTTCAGGCAAGAGAACGCAATCTTGACCGATCGGCGTGTCATTCTGTCTGAACCATTCCCTATAATTGCCAAAGGAAAATGCCCACATCATGATGTCGTCGCGGATAATGGTCGACAAATGCTCAAGAGTAGCGCCGCCCATGCATTCCGCGCGGTTGAGGCACGGCATAAATAGAGGTACAAGAGCAGTATTTGATGCATTGGCGAGGTCGATTCTCTTCTGAGCAGCGTTGAGCTCGTCGATGCCGAAAGTAGGATACTTCTTGTGTTTTGCACTATTGGCCCCTTTCTTGGGCTGCATGATCCATGTTGAGTCAGTATACAAGTTGGTCCATTTGTACGCGTGACCCGATGGCCCAAACGCATGATGCAATAGTAGTCCCAAGTCCTCTTGTATGAGGGAGTGCCACCCATTGTCTGATAGTAGGGTAGAAACCAAGCGACCACCGCAGAAAGCACTGTATTTTGCGTGGTCCAGCTCAAATGGGTCAACATCATTACCAGGAGTAAGGCCAGGGTCATTCGAGCCGATCTGGTCAGCAGCTTCGCCGAAGAAGTCGTTGCCCTCGTTGTATGGTGTCCAACGATAGGTACGCTCTGTATCTTGTGGATCGTCCAATATCGCCACCCAACCATTCGGACGGTCGGATGGCGTTGCCACCGTCTTGGAGTTTGATCCGACACTTCCAAAGCCTCCGCGCGCAGTCAACCATGTAGTAAGCTTGCGGCGGAACTTGTTTGTTTGGTTAAGGTCGGAAAATGCTCTCATGTTGGTGACCAAGTTATCTTCAACAATGTGGCCGATGTGTCCAGATGTATCCGATGTCCTGGCAAGGCCAGGTGGACGAGTAGGTAACTTGGCCATTGCACGATCACAATCCATTCTGGTATACATCGGATGGTGCACACAGACCATTGTTGTAGTATCTTTGCGTATCCGCAACGCTGTCCTCGGTGTACTGTCCCAGTACTGCACTGCCAATTTTGGACCAATCGTTGCGAATCATCATCCACTCCGTATTCAGTATCATTGTCGGAAAGTTCTCTGGTGGACATTTGCGGTGTGATCCTGGGATCACCGCGTTCAAGTGATCATGTAGTCCACGAACACTTTCTTGTACTGAAGGATTACGATTGAAAAGGCTGGAAATCATACACATAGCACGCATGAATGATAGCCACGGCGTAGCTGTGAACGTGTTGTACTCGTAGTTGGCGTTGCCGCCGACGGATCCACTCCCGGCGCTGGCCCATTTCTTAGCCTCGACGGATGCGAAGCGGGCAAGTTCACGAATAGAAGATTCGTCGGGTACGCGAAGATCGAACTCTCCGCTTCGATCCGCACGCCGTTGATGTATGTATATGTAACCATCTTCGGGATCACGAGGACGACCAGTTTGAGCGTGGTACGCGAAGCCCACGCGGTCATCGCCCCTGGCGTTCGGGTCGTACTCCTTGTCGTAGCCGATGGGCCAGCCGACGAGGTTGAGCGGCTGTGCCTGATCCATCTCGTGGATGGGGGGGTCGGGATTAGAACCGATCTCACTTATTTTGGCCTCGCAAGCGGAGAACAGGATGCTTGTAAGCATTGCAGCTCGAGTCGTAAAATTGCTGCGGTGTGAACGAATAATCAATGTCCTAACTCTCTCTGCATCTCGTGGAGGTGAGGGAGGACGGCGTGGATGTCTACCGTGCGGTGAACGTGCGCGTGAACGAGGTGTGCGCGACGCAATATCTGCGGCTGGTACGCCAATGTGGTACATGCATGCACATAGCCCCTCGTGGCTAGCTTGCCCAACACACTGAAATCCGCATTCTGGTCCTACCTCGCCCCATCTTTCTTTTTCCGTCAGCAATATCTTGCATATTTCTGGGCATCCATTCAATTTAGGAGGTTCCGCTTCATGAGGTAAACCGTCGGGCCTCCGAGGCCCTCGCATCGGAAGACATTGTATCGGAGTAACGGGAAAGATAAGCGAGTGTGCCAAGAGATCCTTCCAAAGGTCTGCTTTCTTGGTCTCGAAATGTTTGGTCATCATATCTGCGATCTGCTCTTTTGTTCCTACGTATTTAAGCTCGATATGTTCAATTTGGCATGTTTCGCATATCCAATCCAGATTGATACGATGAGTACGATGAAGATGACGAAGTGCTGGTGTACGTTCCTTTTGGACAATTGTGATAACGGCCTGGTTATCCTCCAGGACGATAAGACGTACTTTGGGTGCACTGATCTCTGGAGCTGGCTCTGGATCCACGTGTAGTACAGTACCTTCATGGGATATCGTACGTCTCTTCGGAGTCGTAGGTAAATCCGTATTTAGCGGTAGTTGCCTACGGCTAGGAGAAGATCCCCGAGTAGGGGGTGCCTTGCGAGGCGATGGTTTACGCGTCTTTTTGGCTGCCAATGTAGGACACATCGCCGGGTCAACGTGTCGATGGGAGCTCAGGCATGCATCCTTCTCTTTGCATGTTTTGGCAACTCCCACCACGGCTTCCCAGAATGATAGTAGTGGTCACCCTTCCAGTCGTAGTGCGGAATCGAGAGCAACAATCTCCGATTCAGTTGATGAATGTGAAACAACCGTTTGTTTCTTACATACAGCGTTGACTGGAAAGAACGTATTGGGTCCAACAAGCGCAGCAAAAACACCGGTAGTGGATTTGGATGATGTAATGCAATCAGCGAACGAGGCGTCAGTGAAAGCATGATGGATAACTTGTCTGACGAATCGCCTATCCATCCGTGTAAGCAATGTGTACGCGTCGTTTTGATGTAGCATATCAACCGATGTAGACGTTTGTCACATGTAGTATTCCATTTGGTAATTTCTCTGGCCAACATACATACCGGATGTAGAAGATCGAAACGACAGCAACGTGCCAAGTACAGGATCTTCATTAGCACACTTGCCGCGTCCTGGCCGAGGACGCCCTCGTCTGAATAGTCGGACTCAGTGAAGGAGGTGTCCTCGATGCCAGGGGTCTCTGCGTCGGGTAGGTCATGGTATGTGGCGGGTATGGTATTGGTAGATGTCGTGTCGACCGATTTTGCTAGGCTGGATGATCGTGGCCGCGCGTTGAGCACACTGGTAGGTCTGGCGACCGACCCGGAGGAGGATGGCGATTTGGATCGCGAAGCCCTCGGCGAGTCGGACCGTTTTCGACGTGACCCTGTTCCCTGGGCGCGCTTGGAGGCGCATTCCAGGTATCGCTCAATGCACTGATCTGTAAAACCAAGCATATCATGTCGAATACCACGAACGTGTTTGGCCGTATTGTAATATTTCTCATTGTGTGCAGGTAGCATAGGGCGTATTGTGGACATTCTTTTGTCGAAGATGCTCTGCGGTACATCATATGCTTGTTGTCCACAACCCAAATATTGTGAGTATGGAGTAGGTGGATCCAAATCGGTACCGCTTTTGCGAATATAATCCCAGCCAGTCTGTAGATTATGAGCTGGGCCGGCCGATTTAAAATCGTCCACATATACTGAAAGTATCAGTCCCAGTTTGTTGTGTCTCCATACGCATTCCCATCCTGAAATAGGTTCGAAACCGACGCTTTCCAAGCATGTGCGGCATTTTCGTTCCCAAAAGACACCGGCGAGAGGGTGTCCGTATAGTGCCAATCGCAATCGGCACACTGGGTTCTTGTATTTTGACCATGATGTCGGTTGTCGCCATTTAGGTATAGTAATCCAAGTATCAACTGGATCAATTCGTCCGTCGCCGTATAATAATGCCTGCGTGTAGGCTCCAGGTGCGTCACTTTGCTCTCCCGCATATTGCGGCAATAACGCAGTAGCATCGCAAAGTTTGGAAGCCTCTATATGCGAAGCACTGGAAGCGGCGTCGGCGAATATGGCGGCCACACCAGTTTCATCTTTGCCTGTATTGCCCTGAACCACCACTCTGCCCTTGAATTTACGTAGATCAGGAGGAAGTTCCTCATGTTGGACTGAAGATAATTCCAAGATGTTGAAGAAATGCACCTTTGTTCCATTGCGGATAGCTTGTGACTCAATATCGGCTTTTTCTGCAACAGTCTCCAACATCCATGTTTGTTTCTTTTCCAATCTCTCGTATTCTTTTCGTAGGGCTTCTTGTGCACGTGGTTATGCGGCAACTTCTTTCTTACTCAGGTTTATGGTAACTAATGCTGGGCGTGACCATGTCGAATCTGGTATTTTATCTCTGTGTGCCGGCGTGTAGTTGGTCTAACGTGGCATGGTTGGTATTACTACCGACTGGGTGAACTTGCGTATAAGCGGGTTCACAGTCCCAAAGTCGGTTCCCTCGTTATCCACAAATAACAAAGCACGTTCTTCTCCATCATGCTGTTGTGGTAGTTGACGGTGGTATAGTACCGTAGTAATGTCACGTGGCCCACCAGGTAATTTGGCATACAGTATTTCTTTGTTTGTCACGCCTTTGACGTTCTCGTCGCGGATGACGTCGCCATTGTCAGTGTCGCATGTAATCCGTCGTTCCACAGTATTCCAGGCGGGTCCGCCTGATGTAGTAGTACGGAAATTGTTGACCTGTTTGTCCTGTCTTGTCCACACTCTTAGTGCAGCACGATCACGAATCTCACGAGCTCGTTTAACGTCATTGGCGTAATCGATCTCTTTCTTTTGCTGTCCACGAGAAAGTGTTTTCCAATGCTCGGGAAGAACGTGATCAGGACGTGTAGTAGTCTGCATACGTGTCTCACGTCCACGAACCACCATTTTACCGTCTGGCGTTATTTTTGGAAGCTCATAGAACTGAATCGTGCCTGTCCACGGCTCACTTAACTCCCTGTGGTCGTTGGCGCTAACACCATCCCAAACGTCTCGGAAGTTACTTTCTCCCTCAAAAGTGGAAGTCGTTTTGAAATCTCGTGTCACGTCGAGTTGGTCAACAGGTACAGGTATGTTCATGACGTCGTCCGTCGGGATGAACAGTTTCCTTCTTGGAGTACGGATATGTCTGATGACGCAATATCCGCGCTGTTCCCAGTAGTCTGGCTCCGGCGCTGGCGCAGCAACTTCAGAGGCCGATGTCTGGATATCAACAGCGTTATCCTCCGTTGTCATCATAGATGGGTCATCCCATTCTTTAGGGTAGGAAAGTGGAGGGTCAGGCATTGGCTTGTCACCCAAGGGGCGAGAAGTGGATGCCTTCACCTCGTCGTGTGCCTCAGGGTTATGATGTCGTAGAGTACCATCTTTCACGGGGTAGGTGAACTTGCCATCAGGGATGATGATGTCTTTGACTCTGTGCACATGACACAGCTCACCGTCAGGATTCTTGGCGTATGTAGCCGTGTCCAAGACAAGGTAGTCACCTGACCATCGCCCACCGGAGTGCAAGTGGCATCCCATGAATAACCCTTCCCGAGTATTTTCTTTAAACTTTGCAGTCTCGTTGTTAATCTCGGGATTGAGGCATTTCCAAAAGATCCGAGCACCGAATGGCATGCAGTGCCCAGGAAAGCTTTCGCCAAATCGTATTTCATGAGCTGTCTTTTCTGCATGTTCCTCGCTGAGGGCAGCCACGCCCGTGGATGCATGCACAAAATTGCGTCCACAGCAAAAGGCTTGCATGGCCTCTTTCCACCATTCGTGTCCCAGATCAGACGTATGTAGCACAGCTCTAGTACCGAGAATGACAATTTTGACAACGCGCTCGATCAATCCATTTGTTTGCGGACGATGTGGCGTACTCGTGTCGTGTCTCCATCCCAGTTGGCGGCAAGCTTTTTGAAGCTCTCCAGAGTTATCTGTATAGATATGCTTCACCTCATCGTTCGCGGCGATGAACTGTTGAAAGGATGCCTTTGTGGTAGCTGCGTCTTTGTGTAGCGCTGGGTAGGCCATGAAGATGCCGGTATATCTGTCCAGGACAACAAGTGCATATTTGTCGCCATGTTTGTCCGCGGCATCGTCTTTGGCAAGTACGATATGGTCGGCAGTTAGAGCCTCACCGAACTTCTTCGGGACAAAAGCCTCGCAGGCGTTATCCTCGTCGGTGGGGTCTGCCGGTGGATGTGGTTTGCGCTGTCGTCTACACGGGGCATTCTGTGCCATCGTACGAGAACAGATCTCACAGTCAGGGTGCTTTGGGCTGTGAGTCACGTAATGCATCGGGTCGATCGGTTTCTTTTGTCTGTTGGGTAGAACTCGATCGTTGTCTGGATGCGTTCGCGTGGGTGTCTCTGTCGGTATGTCGTTGCCTGCATGAGCTATATCTAACCCCCCGCATTGTGGAGGAGAACACTGCGTCTGAGACGTAGGCGAGTCGGTGGTTGTGTCCACGTTGGGCTCGTCTGTGCCTGTGTCGGGAGGTTCTTCGACCGTGATGGTCCGTGCTCCTCCTCCCTCTCCGACATGTGGTCTCTTGGGGGGGCCGTAGCTCGTCTGCAGTGGCCGGTTGCTTTGTAGTTTTGCAGCACCAACAAGTGTCGTTACAGCGGGCGGATGAACGCTTTCGCTGACGACGGCGGGGTGCTGACGAAGTGCATAAACGTGGCGGTGGTATCCGTGTTAAGTCGTCGAGGCGTAATTCTGGCACTCGATTGTTGACTGGAATATTATACCATTGGCCCCCCGGATCCTGAAGCATGTGGCCCAGCTCAGGATCCCAAAGCTGTCGAAAGCCATCAACCTCAATCAATTTTCCAACTGATAGTAATGATGGGCAGTCTGGTAAAGCAAGGGCTGAACTATGCAGTCCAACCTCGGGTAGCCGTATGTCGTAGTGCTCGTTGACGGTACGATCACCATTTGCAGTTTCCAGAATATGCTCTTCGCGAATAGATATGCGATCCGACTCGGTCTGCGTAAGTTCATGTTGTCCCTGAATATGATGGGCAGAACCACTTTCAAGAACCCAGGACCTTGTCAATGCTGCAGTCGAACGTGGAGGGTCGACTTGCTCTGTCGTTGTCGTCGTCTGGTCAGTCTTTGATGACTGCTTGACAGTGTCGTCATGCTTTCGGATCGCAGTTGGTGTGGCCACCGACTCTTTGTTGTGTCGGTAGTCGTATAGTTCGTCGTACCAGAGTTGTGCCTCTTCTTGACATTCTCGTAAGGCCTCTGCACGATCATCCCACCATTTTTGTGGTAATGGATCTGGTACTTTGACGATGTCACCCTCATTCGGCAGCTCTTTCCATCTGTCCAGTCTGGCTCTACCAGGTATGGTATGGAAGTAGTAGTCCACGTTGCGTACGTCGAAGCGTATCCGACGACGTGTCTTGGTAGATGTCGCTGTGGCATTAGTGTTGGCCATGAGGGTCTTGTCACGGATGACGTAACTGCGGTCTGAACGGCGTGAACGTCTAAAGTTGGCAGGAGAACGTGCTCTAGTGTTGGGTGAACCACGGGACGATCCGCGGCTCGGATACCGCTTGCCACGTCCTTTGTCACTGCCATATGATCTATCACGGCCGCGTGGACTGCCGCGTCCGCCGCCACGATTGTCTCGTCCTCGGGAGGTAGATCTCGAAGATCTGTCGTAACGACTTCTCGATTGGCTGCGAGAGTCTTGGGACCTCCTGGATGTCGAACGGGATCGGTCGTATTGGCGTCGGTTGTCACGTCCCTGTCGTGAATCGCTTGCGTAGCGAAACCCCCCGCGTTGTGAAGACCGTTGGCTTCCTGATCCGCGGGATGGGATCGGCCACGGCTGTCCTGGCTGGAAGTCCGTGGTCGACTCGGGCTTCGTTCAGGAGTCTTTGCACCAGGTGCGAGATGAGCGTATTTGCATGTGTCGCCTTTTGTGCACTTGTTCTGTGCGAAATCCTTGCACTGTGCGACGTGTGGGAAGTTACACTTATCACCTCTGGTACATGTGTTGCGCTTGGCAAAATCGAAGCAGAATGGTTTTGATGCTGGCTTCTTGTGATTCGCAGGAGTGGACATACTACGGCGGGGGTTGCCACCAGCCGTTGATGTTCTGGAAGATGTGTTGTTCTTCCAATCCCTGGAATATGCATGTAAAGCCTTGCACCGTTCACCGTTGCGACAACTGCCTTTCTTCCATGCAGCGCACATGTTGACCTGAGATCGTGTCTCATGTTCGTACCGTAGCTTGTTTTGATTATTCTCCAATTGTTTAATCTCCAGTATGTCCAGGACACGCTGTCGAAGCCAACCGTAGGTACGATTCGGGCCGCTCATCTTCATGCGCTGGTACTCGTACATGTCTTGTTTCATCCATGCATGTCTACGAATCTGTGTGCGAAATAGCGATTCCAATATCTTTGGATCGGGTACTTCTCGGCATTCCAAGAGTAAGGCGTCCCAATCGGTAATGAAACGTTGCAAATCTTCGTCTCTCATCCTCAGTTCTTTAAGGCGCTCGAAATCGTGCAGATCGTCGTCAACGTCTGTCACTTTGTAGGACTGTAGGATATGCCAGTATATCTGGCGTCCTTTGAGCATGCGTCCTGCTTTGTGCTCTCTGGTCTCGATGAGCCTGATTTGGTAGCGTAAGTCTGAGGATAAGATGTCGCTCAGAGCAGTTGCGAGTTTGCAATCGATGCTCTCAAAGTCTCCACTGTCTTGTAAACCCTCGAATGTACATTCGGGCTGTTCTGCCACGCATAGGAAGGCGCACGCTTTGGATGGTCGCCCTGAGGCGGCCCCAAAGTTCTTTCGCACTCTTTGCTGCCACTCCAGCAGCTGCGTGATCTTAGGCAAGACAGGTACACGGACGGTGTCTGACTCCTTGATAGGCGTCGTTGCATGGACCGACACCGCAGACACTGGTTGCGAGGGCATCGGTGCACCGTCGGTGGTTGGTTCTGAGCGCACAGGAGACACATGACGTGTCTGTGCAGAAGCTGCCGCGGAGGCTGCTCCTGGGGACGTACGTCGTTGTTGTCCTGCTGAAGCTTGTGGTGCTTCGGCGGACGCTGCCGTCGGCCTGCGCGGGTCGGCTGCAGGTCGAAGGTGAATGTTGGTGTCGTTAGTGTGGTCGATCAGCTGATTCGTCCAGCTCGTCATGTCTTCTTGTATTTGACCCACCTTTTGGCGTGTATACTCATCAGTATCCCGAGACCGTTGTGAATACCGATCAAGTCGATGCTCGTATGCTCGGAGACGGGCGCTTTGTGCCTCCACCTCGCTTTCCAGACGTGCGAGGTAACTCTCTACACGTACCTTCTCAGTATCTCTTTCATGAATAACCTGGGAGAGCTCTAACTGCGTGTGGTCCGCCGCCTTCTCAACCTCCTGCAACCTGTCAGTGAGGCGGGCGAAATCGTAAACCGTGGGAGGAGAATCCAGCTGATCAGTCTGGGCTCGTCCGACACGCAACTCTGCCAGGGCGTCCTGTACACCAGGGAAACGCTGCTCTATGTCAGAGATCCGGTTAGCGAGTGGCTGCACGACAGCGTTGGTCGCATCAAGTCTTTGAGTGATGACTCTCTCAGTACGCTGCAACATGTCGATCAGGTTCGACGAGTTTGCATGTGCTTCGGTACGAAGCGTCGCCGTAGTGTGGTCTAGATAAGATCGAAGATCATTGATCTGAGACTGAACGTCGCCAAGGTCTGTGGCCTCGGTTGGTGTTGGTCGGTTGCGGAGCTGGTCGTGGATCTCATCATGTAAAATCCTGACCGCAGAAACGCCTGTGTCGCGTACGATCACAAGTTGTTGCTCCATCTGCGCGAGATAGTTGCGCAGGTTCTCGACCATCGCCGTTCGTTCACCTGAGTGTGACACCTCACGATCAACCTGGTACTGCAGTTCTCCTATGATGCGTCGATCTTCGGCGATCCTGGAATCGATGATCCCTAAGGCGCCGTCAAGATCGCGGCGTATGGCTGCAGTATCGGTGGCGTTCGTCTGAACGCTCTGTAGTAGTCCAGAGTATTGGCTGGACACGAAGGTTTCAACCTGGTCTCTGAGCTCAGCTATGTCACCTGCGGCGGACGTCTCCGCCAGCTGGTCGTCTGAGATGGAGAGGTGGGGAGCGTCAGCTTCCCTGTGTTCCCTGTCGCGGGGAGTACATGGCCTCTGAGAGGCAGCGCGCGGGCTCGACCTGCTTTCGCCGTATGGGCCTGGGGCTCCACGGCGGTTGCGCGCGGATGAGCTGCGACTCGGACCATGTGTGCGTGGTGTCTCATCCGATGATACCTTGGGGTACCGCGTCTGCGGCCGTGCCGACACTGGTCTACTGAGTTCCTCGAAGGTAGCTACGTGCTCCGCCACAGGGACGGTCGCAGGGCTGGGGGTCCCAGCACCTGAGGTCCATCGGCGGTTAGCGCGAAAGCGCCCTGGAGTATCGAGACCAGTAAGGCTTTCGCCTGACGCGGTTGGGATTGCCCCCGACGGGGAAGGGGAGGGAGGATCGAAGGTCGGCGTGTGAAACTCCTTCCTTCCTGTTCCTACCCCTTCCCCTGTCCCCCCGCGGGCGGCGCTGCGGCGAAGTTCAGCAGCTAGTCGCGCCTCGGGTCCTTGGGAGCTGGGGGGGGTATCTAGAACACCAACACAGTCCGCATTAATGCTCTCCAACTCGTCACCGAGCCGTCGGGCCGTGGGAGAGCTCGGACGCGAAGGGCCGATGGAACCCTTGCGGCGCATGCGCCGAAGTGGCTCCATCAGGCTCGCATGCGAGGTCACCGCGGGCGAGTCGGTGAGGGTGAGCTTTAAAGGGCTGATAACCTGTGTACGGGGTTGAAGTACAAGGGTACAGAACCCCTGGTCCGTTGGTAGAGAGAAGGAGGGATAGATGGATATCTTTCCCTCCCGCACGATCAAGGTCTGATCGGTCTATCTCAGTACCTGAGCCCAAACGGCCAGGCGCAGGAGAGGTAAGGATAAGGAGTATATACGAGGGTATTACACGGGTTCCATTCACACCTCCTCCTCGTCCTCCTCCTCCTCCTCTTCCTCCTCCTCCTCCTCCTCCTCCTCCTCCTCCTCCGCCTCCTCCTCCTCCTCCTCCTCCTCCTCCTCCTGCCTCTGCTCTCCGCAGGTCCAGTGCGGCACACACGCCCCACACGTCTCCTGGCCCCCACAGGGAGCTCCGCCGAGAGCGCCAGCGGCAAGGCCCGCCTGCGTCCACCCGCCCAATTTGGCACACCCCTCACAAGGATTTTGTG
This sequence comes from Prorocentrum cordatum, assembly GCA_963575745.1. Lineage (NCBI taxonomy): Eukaryota > Dinophyceae > Prorocentrales > Prorocentraceae > Prorocentrum > Prorocentrum cordatum. Next base: position 320,580 of record CAUYUJ010015242.1, read on the forward strand.
GCCCCAGAAGGGGCGTCCACCGATGACAGGGTCCGCATGCGTCCCCCCGCCCATTTCGGCACATCCCTCACCAGGATCGTGACACCATGGGGAGCTCCACCGAAGGCCCCAGTGGCAGGGTCCGCATGCGTCCCCCTGCCCATCCTCACGAGAATCGTGGCCCATTTGGGAGCTGCACCGAAGGCCCCAGTGGCAGGGTCCGCATGCGTCCCCCCGCCCATTGCGGCACACCCCTCACGAGGATCTTGGTCCATACAGTCATCCCGTATAATAAGGATGCGGAATAAAGATGCAAGGGCCTTGGAGTGCCATTTCAAAGATTTTCGAGCACAACGCGGCCATCAAAACTGGCCAAGGATGGACCGAGGAGGCATGGATGCAAGGGTACCCTTGGGAAGGTTGCCCATCCTTACTATGCGGGCTGACTGTAGGGAGCTCCACCGAAGGCCCCAATGGCAGAGTCCGTATGCGTCGTCCCCCTACCCATTTCGCACGCAACGCACGGGAATCATGGCACACAAGGGAGCTCCACCGAAGGCCCCAGCGGCAGGGTCCGCATGCTTCCCCCCGCCCGTTCGGGCACACCCCGTTCACAAGGATCGTGGCACCATAGGGGGCTCCACCGAAGGCCCCAGTGGCAAGGTCCGCATGCGTCCCCCCGCTCATTTCGGCACATCCCTCACCAGGATCGTGACACCATGGGGAGCTCCACCGAAGACCCCAGTGGCAGGGTCCGCATGCGTCCCCCTGCCCATCCTCACGAGAATCGTGGCCCATTTGGGAGCTGCACCGAAGGCCCCAGTGGCAGGGTCCACATGCGTCCCCCCGCCCATTGCGGCACACCCCTCACGAGGATCTTGGTCCATAGTCATCCCGTATAATAAGGATGCGGAATAGGGATGCAAGGGCCTTGGAGTGCCATTTCAAAGATTTTCGAGCACAACGCGGCCATCAAAACTGGCCAAGGATGGACCGAGGAGGCATGGATGCAAGGGTACCCTTGGGAAGGTTGTCCATCCTCACTATGCGGGCTGACTGTAGGGAGCTCCACCGAAGGCCCCAATGGCAGAGTCCGTATGCGTCGTCCCCCTACCCATTTCGGTACGCAACTCACGGGAATCATGGCACACAAGGGAGCTCCACCGAAGACCCCAGCGGCAGGGTCCGCATGCGTCCCCCCGCCCGTTCGGGCACACCCCGTTCACAAGGATCGTGGCACCATAGGGAGCTCCACCGAAGGCCCCAGTGGCGAGGTCTGCATGCGTCCCCCCGCCCATTTCGGCACATCCATCACCAGGATCGTGGCACCATGGGGAGCTCCACCGAAGACCCCAGTGGCAGGGTCCGCATGCGTCCCCCCGCCCATCCTCACGAGAATCGTGGCCCATTTGGGAGCTGCACCGAAGGCCCCAGTGGCAGGGTCCGCATGCGTCCCCCCGCCCATTGCGGCACACCCCTCACGAGGATCTTGGTCCATACAGTCATCCCGTATAGTAAGGATGCGGAATAAGGATGCAAGGGCCTTGGAGTGCCATTTCAAAGATTTTAGAGCACAACGCGGCCATCAAAACTGGCCAAGGATGGACCGAGGAGGCATGGATGCAAGGGTACCCTTGGGAAGGTTGCCCATCCTTACTATGCGGGCTGACTGTAGGGAGCTCCACCGAAGGCCCCAGTGGCAGAGTCCGTATGCGTCGTCCCCCTACCCGTTTCGGCACGCAACTCACGGGAATCATGGCACACAAGGGAGCTCCACCGAAGACCCCAGCGGCAGGGTCCGCATGCGTCCTCCCGTCCGTTCGGGTACACCCCGTTCACAAGGATCGTGGCACCATAGGGAGCTCCACCGAAGGCCCCAGTGGCAAGGTCCGCATGCGTCCATCCGCCCATTTAGGTACACCCCTCACCAGGATCATGGCCCCAGAGGGGGATCCACCGAAGGTCCCAGTGGCAGGGTCCGCCTGCGTCCACCCGCCCGTTCGAGCACACCCCGTTCACAAGGATCGTGGCACCACAGGGAGCTCCACCGAAGGCCCCAGTGGCAAGGTCCGCATGCGTCCACCTGCCCATTTCGGCACACCCCTCACCAGGATCATGGCCCCAGAGGGGGATCCACCGAAGGCCCCAGTGGCAGGGTCCGCATGCATCCCCCCTGCCCATTTCGACACACAACTCACGGGAAGCATGACCCAAAAAGGAGCTCCACCGAAGGCCCCAGTGGCAGGGTCCGCATGCGTCCCCCCGCCTATTCAGGCACACCCCGTTCACGAGGATTATGGCACCATAGGGATCTCCACCGAAGGCCTCAGTGGCAGGGTCCGCATGCGTCCCCCCCCCTTTCGGCACACCCCTGACGAGGATCGTGGACCCATAGTCAGCTCCTCCGAAGGCTCCTGTGGCGGGGTCCGCATGCGCCCCCCCCCCACCACTGGCCCGATAGTGAGCTCCACCAAAGGCCCCAGCGGCATGGTCCGCATCCGTCTCCCCGCCCATTTCGGCACACCCATCACGAGGGTCGTGGCCCCACAGGGAGCCCCGCCGAAAGCATTACCCACAACGCGGTGCTCACAACTGCATATGGTTGGGCCGTTCGCCAGGACAATTCTTCTCGCCAGCGTCCCGCCCGCGTCTCCGTCTCCTCCCCTCGTTTCCCTCTTTCGGTCCCCACGCAAGGTACAACCGCACGCACATCATACACATGCACAAGACACGTGAACGCAAACCGAGACCCACATGACACGCACACGACAACGCATACGCGTAGGATTCGCAGGGCGCGGCAGGACGTGGCACTTGCTCGACACCGCAGGGGGTGCGCAGGGAGTGGTCCCTTACCGCGGTCTTTATCCGTCTTTAAGGTCGCGGGGCGTGGACGGCGTGGCAATTTCTCCACCACAGGGATGCGTAAAGGTGGTCCCTCATCACGGTTTCTATCCGTGTTAGGGTCGCGGGGCTTGGCAGGCGTGACCACTCTCCACGCCACAGGGGGTGCGCAGAGGGGGGGTCCCCCATCGCGGTTTCTATCCGTGTCAGGGCTGCAGGGCGTGACAGGCGTGGCATTTTCTCCGGCTCTCCCACCCCTTCCAACCCGAACGTTAAGCCCGATGCCAACTACTTACGTCCACCAAGGCCGCACTCCCAGGCTGCCGCGAGCTCGAGGGCCGAACTGGAGCTCTGCGCGCAGAGGCTCTCGCTTTCCCCCAGGGCAGCGTGCAACTGAGCGGCACAAAGGCCGGCGACGACGACGGTGACATCGAGGCCCCCTGGGACCTATCTCCTCTGCACGGGTGCGGCTTGCGAGCACGGGTGCGCGCGGGGGGGCTCGGCAGCCTCCAGCGCATGAAACGGGACACGACAATCGAGGGGGGACAAGCACCTCGCACGGCTTCCATTCACGGCGGTCGCTAGCCACGCTGACGACGTACAAGCTCTTCGCACTGAGCGGCGGGTCGAACAGCTGGGAACCGCCATGTTTGTTTTGGCCGCAGCTCGCGCGCCCTCCCTCCCCCCGCCCACGCGCGCTTGCGCTGAGGGAGGCAGTACCATGCCCCCCACATCCCCTTTCCACTACCACCACCACCACCACCATCGTCACACCCATCATAAAATTATCATCACCACCGCCACCACCACAACCATCATCGTCATCACCATAACCATCATCACCATTGCATAATCATCATCAGCACCACCACCACCAGCATCATCATCGTCATCACCACAACAATCATGATCATCCGCATCGTTTCCATCATCACCAACATTATAATAATCATCATCACCATCATCCATCACGATCATCATCACCAGCATAATCATGATGATCGTCGTCGTCATCGTCGGCGGCGTCGGCGGCATCGTCATCAACACCGGCGTATCATCAATATTATAGATAATCCTCCGTTTCCTCACCCTCCCCCTCACCATCAATCATCATCATCACCATCATCATCAGCATCATCATCATCAGCAGCAGCCATCACCTGCGCCGCGGGCCGCGAGCTGATCGGAGCCGAACGAAGCCCTGCGAACAGATTTGCGTGAACGGCTCTCAACGTCGAGGCAGTGGCGGACCTCCTTGCCGGCGTTGCCGCACTCGCCCAAGCGAATGAAAACAGCACCTCGCAATCCGCACCAGGTCTCATTCTTCCGCTTGAAGGACCCGTTGCTGCGCGCGCAGAGCTAGCCGGCGCAATCCATGGCAGGAAAGGCGATGCGCGCCTTGATCTTATGCATGGCCAAGTCAGCTGAGTTGCGCTGCGTCACATGGCGCGTGAGCAGTTTCCTCTTGGCCCTCTGCAGCGCCACAATGCACACGGCGACGCGGCGCCGGTTGTGCAGGGCACACGCTGCTGCCCCCAGCAGTGAAACACACAGGTCTGGCAGTTGTCTGCCTGCCGGCTCGTCGGCCTTCGCCTCGACCAGGTCGACGAGCTGGATCGATATCAGGGCGTCGTTGTTCTCGTCCTGGTCGAGCGTCACTGCGCCGTCGGCGCTACGGCGTTGACGGGCCTCGGAGTTGGCGAAGCCGTCGCACTCGCCCTTCTTCTTGCCAAAGACGCTCTCGATACGGCCGAGAAGTCGGCCAACGTGCCCCCCACGCCCAGCAATCCTAGGATCGCAAGAAATGTCGGGACAGCATGAGCACAAGCTTCGAATCGTCGGCACCACAGGCACCAAAGGCCTCGCGTTTGACCTCGAACTCCGGGCCCCAAGCCGGCAGGCTGGGCGCCATACTCTGGCGAGCGCAAAATACCGGGCAAGCTTCGTAGAGAAGGCGCAGGGCGCGTCCTTGCAGCCCCTCGCTGGCTCTCTGCAACGCAGACACTCTGTCCGCTCGTCGAAGGACTGGCAGCCCGGCACCTGCCTGAGGATGGCTGCACTGCCAGGCGGCCGGGCAATGTTCACCCGAAGCGGTACCTGACCTTCCTCCTGCATCTCAGCAAAGGTCATGCCCCGCAGCGGCGCACGACGCGGAACCAGAGATAAAATACTCCAGATTTCGCAATAAAAGGGAAGCGGCCTGGACCCTCCAAGACAAGCCATTTCAGACCTCCCCCGTGGGAGAACCCTCCAAAACATCGTCCCCAGACCCCCCAGGCCTCCAAGGTAGCCTGGAAGAGACCCCCCCCGAAATGAGACCCCCTCCCTTTATTACAAAATCTGGAGTACGCTGCAAGGCGCGCTTCGCAATCCCCGCGAACGTCTCTGGGGCCCCCGACGCCCCGTAAGCCTCTGAGAGCCATGCGGTACCGGATGATCCTCGCGGCTTCTGCGGTTTGCACTTAAACGCGCGCCTGGAGTCCACGACGTTTCTGGCGCCCTCGAGCAGTCGCCCCTCGAAACACCTGACTCATATGGCCAGCTCTTCGAGGGCGGCCGCTGCCACTTCCTTCGACGGCCTGGACGCTCCCTCCTTGATCACCAGATCAGGGTCGCGCTTGATGGCCGCGGTCTTGACGGCCGCGCAAACGTCAAGCACGGCTGTCCGAAACTCGCCAGCAACATATTTGCGAGACGCTTTCTCGTTGAAGCTCAGGAATGCTTCACACACACCCGGGCCAAAGCACAGCTTCACATGAATTCCTGATTCGCCCTCCTCCTCCAGCTTGGCGTAGTCGCCCGGGGAAGCCTCGCGCAGGTTGAAGTAGCACTGCGCGAAATTGTCCTGATTCTGGCGATGCGTCTCGAGGCGATAGCGCCACTCATGTGGCAGGCAGCCAAGCCCAGCCGCAGCGTGCTCGACTGCAGCGTAGATCATCTGCTGGCTGTCCCCCATCTCCATCCCCTTCAGCTCCTGGGCCAGATCCTCTGCCACTGCGACTTCACGCCAAGCCTTATAATGTCGCAACCAACTGTGACCTGGATCACCAGAGAGAATTTCGAGCACCAAGAAAATACCGAACCGAAAGGTTTTTCACATGTCGGGCCCTGGGAGGCGATACTCGTTTGACACTGCATCGATACTTCCCTGGGTGCTCGATATTATTTCGGGGGCGTGGTCCTTGAGTGCGACGGGAGCAACACATGCCAAGCCGCTAAGATCACCTGCTGAATGTGGCCGGACAAGTCGCTGCCTGTCTCCTCGGACATAGCAACGCTGATGGGGATCCTCCCTTAGCGGTGCTGGTAGCGCCCTCTGGAACGTCGGTGACATAATCGTCGAGCGTTCAGCTGAACATTGTCTGTTTCTGCTGCCATAAGCGCCTCGTCACCTAAAATGAACTGGATGGTGCGAGCCTCCTTCCACATCTCGCCGATGAGCACATGGGCGTCAAACCTGGCGCCAGTAAATCTGTCGAACATCACCTGGACTCGGAATGATCCACCAGATGACTAGGCGGCTGGCGCAGCCCGGACAGTCACCCACAGATTCCTGGCCGCGCAGTAGACGCATGGCACGAAACTCTGCCAGCTGAAAGCATCTGCGGTAGACCCGGAGCAGAGCTTCGAGAATGTCTGGGCCTTGCCGCGTCTGCGCGGCGGTCTGCAAGCCCCTCGATTCCCCCCAGCGGCCGAGAAGTCCAGGCACGGGGCCCGAGCACGATGCACCCCACGAAATTCCCAACTCGGTCCCAGGACAGGCCAGCTCGCGCGAAGCTGGCGCCTATTTCGTCGAAAACGGCACCGATGATGGGCATGAACCCCTGCAGTCAGCAGACGACGCGGGCCGAGCAGCACCTGACCGCAACCTCGCCTCGAGCCAAGTCGACAGACAGACATGACAGTCCCAGGCCCCGCCCAGCCTGACACGTCCGTCGTGCTCGGCGACCTGCGCATATCAATCGCCGACGATCCCTGGAGCGGCTCCCCCGCGGTGGCTTGGTGAGCGTAAACTACCGGTTTTGGGGGCCCAGAATACATATCGCTTCTGTGTTTCTCTGCAAAAGAGGAGGAGGAGGAGGAGGAGGAAGAGGAGGAGGAGGAGGAGGAGGAGGAGGAGGAGGAGGGAGGAGGGAAGAGGAGGAGGAGCAGGAGGAGGCGGAGGAGGAGGAGGAGGGAGGAGGGAAGGAGGAGCGAGGCGGCTGTGGCCGAGACAGAGGTGGCCAGCGGCGGGCGGGCGATGGCGGGAGCGAACGCGACACGCGCGAGAGCGCGCTGCCGTCGTCGTCGTCGTTCGTCGTCGTCCGTCATCGGGGGGGGGGGGGGGGGGGGGGAAAAAAGTGTTTGTTGTGTGTTTTGTTGTTTCTTGTGTTTTTCTCACAGTGTGTTTTGCTGTGTTTTTTCCCCACCGTCATCGACGCAAGGCCGCGGAGAGGAAGTGTCGGGGGCGAGAGGAAAGGAGAGGTAACAGAAGAAACCACGAAAATTCCCGATTGGACCGATCGGAACTCTGGGCTTCGCGTGTCTGCGGGATTCTCCAGATTTCGAGCCGAAGTCAAGGATTCGCGGTTGAGGCCGCTTCCGGTTTTCGACTGAGCGGATTCTGGGTTTGGGGCCGATTCCGGGGCTGAGCTACCTCTCCGCCAGGAGGCGTAAGAGAAGGCGGAGGAGGAGGAGGAGGAGGAGGAGGAGGAGGAGAGGAAGAGAAGAGGAGGAGGAGACTTTGTTGTATTCAGCAGCTTGATGCGGAGGAGAGGATGAGGAGGAAGCTGAGGAGCAGGATGGGAGGAGGAGGAGGAGGGAGAGGAGGAGGAGGAGGAGGAGGAGGAGGAGGAGGAGGAGGAGAGGACAACTACATGTCATCGGCAAGCACTAAACTGTGCTCAACCGCCTGATGCGGAGGAGAGGAGGAACAGGATGAGGAGGAGGTGGAGGGGGAGGGGGAGGAGGAGGCGGCGCAGGAGGAGGCGCCGAAAGAAAAAAGCCAGAGGAGGAGCTGGTCCTCCGGCACGGCAGCCCCGCCCTGCGCCGCGGGAGCGCCCGCGGTGCCCCTGCCGCCTGCCGGCGCCGCCCCGCCCGCAAGCTGGTGGCAGGGCACGGCGTCGTCGAACCTGCGAGGGCGGAACGGTTCCTGCCGTCAACGGTTGCGCTGATCGGCGGCGAGCGAGGGGGAAAGTGAGAGAGAGAGAAGGCCTTCTCGGAAGGCGGCGGGGCTTCTCAGAAGCCCGCACGCCTCCCGAGAAGTGTTCTGCGCCTTCGGGGAGGGCTCAGGGGGCGTCTCAGAAGGTCAGGGGACTTCCGAGTCTCCTGAGAAGGCCCGCCCCTGCTCACTTCCCCCCAGGCTCGCCGCGGAGTTGAGGGAAGAACCGTTCCGCCTCAACGGCTTCTCTTCTAAATTGTTCAATTGTTACGTTGAGGGCGGGTGGGTGGGGCGTTTGGTGCACAGTGCCTTCCCTCAACAGTTACCCTTGCAGGAAGGCACTTCGCACCAAACGTCGAAGAGCCACTTCGCGTGACACCCCTTCGCCCCCCGGCCTCACGACTGCGCGAGTATTCTCAGAGGCTCGGGGCCGAAAAGATCTTGAACCCGACACATCGAACGCAATACCTTCCAATACTGAGAAGATTATCGGGCACTGTTGTTGCGAGTATTTGGCTGAGCACTCTTGTAGGGCTCCAGGCACTACACCGCCACCAGCCCAGTCCAGGCCCATCCTGTGCCCTGGGCTGGTGTGCAGGCCCTCCTGGCCTGGGCCTGGAGGCCTATCCACCAGGCCAGGGCCCAGGGCCCCGGAGGGGCCTGGCCCGGGCCGGTGGTGGTGTAGCGTTGGCGCCCCATCCGATGTGAATGCGAAACTCGGGCACTGTTGCCGTCAAGACACCCCCTTCAACCGAAGGACCGAGGCCACGCCCGCATGCACACGCAAGGGCGGCCGCTCGGGACACGGGCGGGCGAGAACCGGCAGGCGGCCATGCACTCGAGAAGGCCTCGCTCCATGCCCAGAGGTCCGATAATTCGACCTTTTCAATTGAGGGGACACGATGAAGGGAGTGATGGACGTAGGGGGGAACATGGACCTGGAATCGGCGACACACCGCAGACAGATCGGCGATCGGCCTCCGATGCCCCTATCGACAATCAATGATATGCCTATCGCCTATCGCCTATCCCCCCCATCGTTGCCCCTGATCAATACGGGGCCCTAGAAGAGCCGACCCCTTCCTGAAACCCAGCTTCTCATCCTGAGTCGATATTTGACGGCCCTGGGGCCTGGCGAGGGCCCCCACAGGCAGGAAAGAATGGCGAAGACCCTCCAGCCTGATTTGTGTCAGCACTTGTGTCAGCACGCTGGACCCCTGGGCACCTGCAAGGGCGGATCTGATCTGATCGGACCTGCCAGGGTAATCCGCGAGGGGGCCCAACAGGCTGGCACTGGAGCGCGGGGCGCTCCTGGAACAGAGGACCAGTGCGGCGCCAGGCTGCACACAAGCACAGCGGCGGACCAGCGGCGAGCAAACCCAAAGGTTCCCAGCGACTGGAAAAGATCGCACTGGAGGCTTAAGACAAAGCGAGGGCGAGGATAAATCCAGGTAGAGATCAATCGAAAATATACAATACACGGCGACTCTGGAGAATGTCTCAGGCGCCGTGGCCTTCTCAAAGCGTTCCAGGGCGCTCTGCAAGCGCTCAAAACGCCGTGGAACGGATCCATGCTCGCCCCAGCCGCGCCCAGAAAGGTTTCTGCCACCAGCTGACCCCAAAACCCCAATTTCTTCCCTGCCGACCAGACGCAATAGGGGGAAAAGAAGAAGAAAAAGAAAAGGAAAAAACAAAAACAAACAAAAAAAAAAAAAAAAAAAAAAACGTGTAAGCGCTTGCCGTCACAGACCAAACACACCAGGCAAAATGAGCGGTTGCGGCGGAACCTGTGGATTATCCTACCGGGCCAACGCCAACATCAAATGCCTCAAACAAAGTGGCCGGCCGGGAAAACGTCGCCACATTCAGGGAGAAGGAGGAGGAGGACGAGGAGGAAAGAGAGAGGAGAGAGAGAGGCTGATACGAAAATGCCCTGATTCGTATCATCTACTTCCGTGCAGTGGACGGCGGAGAGAATAAACGCACCCAACTGAGCGACGCTCAGGCCAACCTGCGATATTCGAGACGTCGCGCGCACTGGCTACATTACGTAACTATCTGAACCCAAGCTCCGCGAATGACAACGTAAACTGAAAACAGGACAAGAACACGAGGAGGGAGACGGGGAGAGGAGGAGGAAGAGGAAGGAGGGAGGAAGAGGAGAAAGAGGAGAAAACAAGTTGCCTGGATGTCGGAGCGTTGCTATATCCGTGTGGACACACACACGCCCTACCAGGGGCATCCCGCCTGCAGCAAGCACAGTACTCTACATGCACGCGTGCAAAAACGTATCCTCCCAAGCGCCCCGCCCTAGCGGGACGCGAAGGGAACTCCCCCGAGCCTGAACGTTCGACTCCGCGCTGGCCTTCACGGAAGTACTCGGCAAACGCCCCATCCAAGTCCGAAGCCTCCACGCGACCGCGCCGCCTGCCGTTGCAGATCCGGTACAAAGCGCACACAGCTAGAACCCAACGCTGGACCTCTTCTGGCAGCCGCCACTGGTCCCCCAAACCCAGGACGGCCTCCAGCTCGAAGACTGGATCCGGCGGTTGGACGCCCGCGTGCCTGCTGAACAGACATCGGACAACGGGGCAACCAGCGAGGCGCCGACCGCTGTCCTCTGGGCAACCGCAGCCCATCCGGCACTCGCCACGAGCCCCAAATCGTGATCGCGCACACCACTCAGCGCAGAAAAGTCGGAAGGTAGCAGCCCAAATCATTGGTTGACAAATGCTGCATACCAGCTGCAAGACATGGCGGGCCCGATGTAATCGTCGATCACGGAGTAGGGGAATACACCAATGGTCCAGCTTTATTCTGGAGATGTCCCAAGGCGAGGGCCTGCGAATTTCCGCATATGCGTTTCGCCACCCGCTTCTGCCAACCGAGCCAGGTCTTCCCAGAGACGGCCATCAGGACATCGACGACGAATCGCGCCCACCCGGAACGCCGCCCTATGCAAGTTGAGGATGAAGCTGTCGCCGCGCCCAACCGCAAAACCAACCGAAGCAACCCAGCGCAGAAGCCGAAGAACAAGACACAGCCTGCAGCTTTGCCGCCCGCCCCCCGATATCGACGGCCCCGCGGGCATCAAAGTTCACGAGCCTGGCCTTCGCCGCTTCGCCGCCAAGATTGTCGGAGGAATGTCGGCGAGCTCCTCCGAGAAGCGCGGGGATTTCAACTCCCGGGCTCGATCCGCCGCCACCCAGTCCTTGGGGCCTGGGGAAGGCTTCTGGCAGGCCGCGACCTCCGAGAACCGGGACGCGGGTGGCAACTCCTCTAATTGCCCCACGAACATTAGGACAGATGCCGCGAAAATCTGGCACGCTTCCATGGCCATGGGGAGACTGGCGCCGACGGCGCCCCATTGCTGCGCACGTTCGCCACATTTGCGAAGCGGGGCTTCCCAAGAATGTTGCCCCCTGCCAGGGCCGACGAATAATCCAAAATACTTCGCCGCCGCTGAAATTGCCAGCCCCCCCCGCCCAGGCGCGCCCGTCGCCGCAGCGGCGCGAACCTCGCTCGTCGAACGGATCCAGCGGCGCCACCAGCGCCTACGGGATGTTCAGACCAAGTCCTGAGACCCGTTCGAACACATCGAACAGCGCCTGCAGAGCGCCGAGTTGCCGCCAACCGCCGGCTAGGACCATAGCAAGATCGCCCGCCCAAGCGCTAGCAACTGCCTCCGGGAACGCGCGGGCGAGCCGCCGAAGGAGCTAATCTGAGCAGGCAGCAAACAATAATGAAGAGACGGGGCAGCCATGCTGGACGCCACGGGCGAGCTCGAAGCCAGGGTATCGCACCCCATCCAGATGAAGGTAACCACACTTGTGCCTGCGCAAGCTGACCACGAAACTGACGAGCCAACGGGGCCAACCCAAGCACGCGAAAGAAGCGATGAGGAGCCGGTGCACGATGGGCGAAATGGCGGCTGCGAAATCGAAGAGAAACGCCATGCCCCCCTCGTTGTTCGCCGCCGCATACAACATAGCATCGTCGATGTCGATGAAATTCGCCAGCATGGACCGGCCTCGGATGAAACCCCGCTGATTATCTGTGATAAGCGGGCCGAGAACGGGCTCCACCAGGATGCGGCATGCGCTCGCCAGGAGGCGGCTGTCCGCATTCCTAATGTTAAGTAGACGCACGCCCCCTGGTTCGAAGACCTCGTCGCCCTCGGCCGCGACCCCCGCTGCCTGCTTGGGAAAAACATGAGGAGGCTCTCGTCGACGCCCCCGCACTCCTGCGCCATCCTGTCCTCCAAGTCGCCGCCGCTGATTTCCTGGAAAGCGGCAGATACCACGTCGACTGCCACGCCCACCAAGCGACGCCATGCATCATAGGAAGCGTCGCCCGGGCCTCGAGCCGAATCGTTTGATGATTTCAACGCCTTTGCGACACGTTCCTTTTCCAAGCGCAGGTGGAGGAGGCCGTCGCGGAGAGGCCCAGGCTCCGCGCGATGGCCCCCGCCCTCTTTCAATCACTGCTCGAAGAGATCCTCGCCGACCCCGCGACCACGAAACACTTGCTGCCAGGGAGTCTGGAAAGCGGCCGCCATCGCAGACAGCCCCGCGAGACGCGCGCCGCCCCGGCCCTGGAAGCCCACACGGCGCCGCAGCGCCCAGGAAAGAATCGGTAGAGAAGGCGCGGGGCGCTTCGCCGAGCTCGCGACGCACGCCCCTAATCGCCCGCCTGTTCCGCCTGCTCGACCACCCCCAACTCGTCGAGCGCAAACTCCCGGGCAAGCCCGACAGCGCGTTCCCGCACTGGCTGGAGCCGTCGCGCGAGGTCGCCGCTCATCTCGCACGGGCTGCCCACCAGGTCTATGAGATATGAATTCCGGAGCAAGCAAGTCGAAATAGAGCCCATGGCGCCGTGCTCTGCAGCGCGGAGAAAACGCATCGCAACGCCGAGGCGGTCGCCGAGCTCCACTGCGCGCCGTTGCTTGCCGAACTGCGAGCTGAGATGCCCCCAGGCTTCCTTCGCAACCCCCCCGGCATCTTCAATTGGCGAGTGCCCGAGACCGCGGGTTCCAGCCGGTGATTTCTCGCGAAACGAAAGCACCTGTCGCATGAAGTCCTCGCGGGCGATCGCGTCGCGCGGAATCCCCTGGTCCCCCTCCAACCTGCGCCGCGGGGCGCGCTGCGAGGAAAGCACCGCCCTGCGGTTGGAGGCGCGCGTGCGCCACTCGAGGGCAACCGTTTTGATGGCTCGGTCGATCTGCTCCATCACGTGCCGATTACAATAGATGCGGCCCAGCCGGGAGCGGGCCCGCACAGCCGCGCGGGTCATTTCTGGCAAGTGCACTTCTTGTTGGAGGGGGCGCCGATGATCTGTTCGAAATGGCGTTCCTCTCTCTGGTCTCGGCGCCCCGAAGCCTCGGCAGAGGCGGTGTTCCTGCGGCCCGCGGCCGCCGGAACCCAATTAAAGTTGCCCCCGAGGATGGTGAGCGCAGCATTCGGGTTAGCTATGTGCCGGCCTTCCTGGACCGACGGGAATGAAGTTGCGAGGTGGCGCTCTGTCGGGGGCACGCCGTACAAGTCTGTCTCCTGGAAGTACCTCACAACGAGGTCGAGCGCGCCTTCCTGGCCACGCAGCGAGAGACGGCCAGCGCAGCCAGGCCATTTAACACGCCACTGTACCTCGTCGAACTTAGCGAGGAAGCTCTCCCGGATCACAATGCTGATCCCCGCGTGCCCAGTGGTGGGGCCTGCTGACCATCTAGAGGTGGATCCGACAGGAGATTGCCAAGCCTTGTGCCTCCCAGTGGCCCCGTGAAAATCGGTGAGCATGAGGACGTCGCAACTCGCGAGCAAGTGCTGAAGGTAACGGAACTTTTCGGCGTGCCTGTTGTCGTCCTGCGCGAAGAAAGCCTGGGCGCTCCAGGTGGCGCAACGCACGTCGCCCCTGCATTGCCCCGATCTCAGATGGGTCGTCGAAGCTGGAGGAGCTGGCACCGACCTGGCAGGTGGAAGAATCCGAGAAGGCCCAAGGAGCCCGAGTGCGCGGAGAAGACGGTGATGACAGTAGGTGCTGATTGGGACACCCGCGCGATTCCCGCCCAGAACCCGAGGGGGCACATCGCCCTCAAGCCCGGATATGGCTGTCCATCCAAGCGTTTTGCCTCGATGGTGGCCTCTTGGGCCCATGATCGGGCCCCGCGGCCATCAGACAGTTTTGTATCCGGGACGCGAAACGGACCCTGTGGAGGGGGTCGAAAGGCCTCCAACGCTGTACAACGCAAAACAAAAACGATAAACAGCAACAACAACAACAACAACAACAACAACAAAAACAAAAACAACAACAACAACAACAACAACAACAACAACAACAACAACGGCAACAACAACAACAACAACAACAACAACAACAACAATCATTTTACCCGAACGCTCAGTGTTCTCACCAGTGCCAGGGTTTTCATGCGACGCGAGACAATACCCCCACTTCGTGGGGGGGCAGTTCAAGCTCTACCAAATATCCAAACGACTCTTCGCGACCACCCAAACCCAGCTTCCCGCCCTATGACGTTGGGACACTTCACTTCGTGGCGTGCGGACGACCGTGGCTACTACACTGGCGTGGGGTACACACCCACAGAACTTGGTCACTTATTCGGGGCGCGCGTGTGCCCAGCATCCTGCAATTGTGACATACAATACATGACACAGACAGACAGAGAGAGAGACAGAGAGCAGACAGAGAGAGAGACAGAGAGAGCGGAGTTGGTCACATTTTTGGGGCAAGTTCCTGAGATCGTCGTGTTTTTTGTTGGTCTTGCGCGCGCGAATGTCCACTTTACTTTTTTTTGCAAGGGAGTATTGAAATTTGATTATGTTAGAACAAGAAAAAGTAGCTCGCGCGAGCTCATGTAACATAAATGTTGAAAAACCATTGGTTTTGTGGGAGTCGGACAGCGCGCGCGGGATGAAATTTGGACATTTTTTTTTGAAAAACCATTGGGTTTTTGATGTTTTTATGTTGAAATCGTTACGAAACCTAAGGTTCTGGAAGGATTTCGTCTTGCGCGCGCGAATGTCCACTTTACCTTATTTTTTGCAAGGGATTATTGAAATTTGATTATGTTAGAACAAGAAAAAGTAGCTCGCGCGAGCTCATGTAACATAAATGTTGAAAAACCATTGGTTTTGTGGGATTCGGACAGCGCGCGCGGAAGGACATTTTGACAATTTTTTCTTAAAAAACCATTGGGTTTTTGATGTTTTTATGTTAAAATCGCTACGAAACCTAAGGTTTTGGAAGGATTTCGTCTTGCGCGCACGAATGTCCACTTTACCTTATTTGTTGCAAGGGATTCTTGCAATTTGATCAAGTAAGAACAAGAATTTTCATGTTATAGTGTTTTTTGCAAGGGAAAACGGATTACAACAAAACAACCGGATCCGGTGACAATCCACTTTTCTGAAGCTTTCGCTAGAAAATGAAGGAAATGAGGCTGCGGCCTAGGTTTTGGAGGGGGGTCGCGCACCAGGGGTCTCAACAATAATATTTCTTTAGAAGTAATAATATTCAACAACAACAACGACAACAACAACAACAACAACAACAACCACAACCACAATCACAACAACAACAACAACAGCAACAACAACAACAACAGCAACAACAACAACAATAATAATGTTAAGACTGTTCGCCCTTATATGCTCGAGTGTCCAATAATGCGTATTTCCCAAACCCTCGATACCCGCCCTCTTCGTCTTCGATCGAACTCCTTTTGGGGGTTATACCTTTCTCCCCTGCAGGCCAGGCCCTGGCAAGCGGCGGGGCGGCCGGGGACCGTCGGCCTGGCCAGCGGCAGCGCTGATCGGCGGGGCGGCCGCGGACCGTCGGCCCGACCCCAAAAGGGACGGACAGGGGACCGACCACGACGACGACGATGACGACGACGACGACGACGACGTCGAAGACGACGGCGACGACGACGACGACAGCGACGACGAGCGAAAGCGAGAGCGAGAGAGAACGACAGCAGGGCCACGAAGGGCACGAAATAGGCCACGAAGGGCGACAGCGGGGACACGAAGGGAATGCGCATGGGGCCACGAAGAGCGCGAACGAGCGGGGGCCACGAAGTGCAGATAATGCGAGGTCACAGAAGGCAACTATGGGGCCACTGAGGGTAGCAACTGGGCCACGTAGGACAGTGAGGGGGACACAAATGGCGACAGCGGGGCCACGAAGGGCATGCACATGGGGCCACAACGGGCGCGACTCCTGGGTGCCCTGGTGTCGGGAGCGCGGCGCTTGGGCAAATTGCAGGACATTCCAACGCAAGGCTATTCTTCATCAGTAAGTTGCAAGCAAATCTCCAGCGAGAGCGCGACTCCAGAGCGCCGGGAGAACGATTCCTGAATAAATTGTAAGGAAGTCCCAAGCGAGAGCGCGATTTCATAATACAGTGCGACGAAGTCTCGGGCGGGAGCGGGGGCCCTGGCAAAATTGCAAGGAAGTCTCAGACGGGGACCGTTGTTGTTGTAACCCGGGGGCCAGGGGCCCAGTCTGAGCATCAAGACTTTCCCTGACAAAATGCAGGGTGCGAGCGTCGAGGGGCACATTTTGATGGAGAAAAAACAGTATGCACCGGTGGGGGGATCAACCATAACTATTCTTCAAAAATGAAAATTCAACAACAACAACAACAACAACAACAACAACAACAACAACAACAACAACAACAACAACAACAACAACAACAACAACAACAACGGCAACAAAAACAACAACAGCAACAACAACAGCGACAGCAACAGCAACAGCAACAGCAACGACAACGACAACGACAACGACAACGACAACGACAACGACAACGACAACGACAACAACAACAACAACAACAACAACAACAACAACAGCAACAGCAACAGCAACAACAACAACAACAACAACAATCAGTTTAAGACTGTTCGCCCTTCAATGCTCGAGTGTCCAATAACGCGTATTTCCCAAACCATCGATACCCGCCCTCTTCGTCTTCGATCGAACCCCCTTTGGGGGGTATACCTTTCTTCCCTGCAGGCCGGGCCCCGGCAAGCGGCGGGGCGGCCGCGGACTGTCGGCCTGGCCAGCGGCAGGGTTGATCGGCGGGGCGGCCGCGGACCGTCGACCCGACCCCAAGAGGGACGGATAGGGGACCGACGATGACGACGACGACGACGACGACGACGACGACGACGACGGCGACGACGACGACGACGGCGACGACGAGCGGAAGCGAGAGCGAGAGAGAACGACAGCAGGGCCACGAAGGGCACGAAATAGGCCACGAAGGGCGACAGCGGGGACACGCAGGGAATGCGCATGGGACCACGAAGAGCGCGAACGAGCGGGGGCCACGAAGTGCAGATAATGCGGGGCCACAAAAGGAAGGCAACTATGGGGCCACTGAAGGTAGCAACTGGGCCACGTAGGACAATGAGGGGGACACAAATGGCGACAGCGGGGCCACGAAGGGCATGCACATGGGGCCACAACGGGCGCGACTCCTGGGTGCCTTGGTGTCGGGAGCGCGGCGCTTGGGCAAATTGCAGGACATTCCAACGCAAGGCTATTCTTCAGTAAGTTGCAAGCAAATCTCCAGCGAGAGCGCGACTCCAGAGCGCCAGGAGAGCGATTCCTGCGTAAATTGTAAGGAAGTCCCAAGCGAGAGCGCGATTTCATAATAAAGTGCGACGAAGTCTCGGGGGGGAGCGGGGGTCCTGGCAAAATTGCTCGGGCAAGTTGCAGGAAGTTCCAACGCAAGGCTATTCTTCAGTAAGTTGCAAGCAAGTCTCCAGCGAGAGCGCGACTCCAGAGCTCCGGGAGTGCGAATCCTGCGGAAATTGCAAGGAAGTCCCAAGCGAGAGCGCGATTCCTGAATAAAATGCGAGGAAGTCTCGGGCGGGAGCGGGGGCACTGCCTAAATCGTAAGAACGTCTCAGGCGGGAGCCGTTGTTGTTGCAACCCGGGGGCCAGGGGCCCAGTTTGAGCATACGCCACGAGCTTGCACGCGCCTTCGCGGCCGACGCGGCCGCCTGTGACTCGGGCGGGCCTCCTGGTTGACGATCTGCGGCCGACTGCTGCGCGTGCCCATGGGCCCAGCACGGCCCCTGACCATCTTCCCTACGTTCGCCACCGAGCCACCCATCCGCTGTCGGCACCAGCGCTCGCGAGCCGCACCGCTGACGGAGGGAGCGCCTGCCGCTCACGTCGCAGGCGATGTTTCGCTTGGTACCTGCGAACAGCTTGGCAAGCCTCCTCCTCTTAAGGTAGGCCTCTTTCCTGGTCTTCTGGCTGGGCACCTGCGACGGCTCGATGTCCATCGAGTCCGCGAAAGCAGTGCAGGCGCGGCTCTGAGCTGCCACCCCTCCAGCGAAGCCCATGCCCTCGCCCGCGCCCGCGGCGACTGCACCTGATCGTGGATGTCCTCCACGAAGCCGCCCGCAAACAAGTTCCCGAGCCAATCCACCAGGTCCAACACAGCCTCCAAAGCCTCCCCAGCGACCATGTGACTCTGCATCTGCGCTGACCCGCACCGCATTCCACAGGTCGACGTGGGTCTGCGGCATCTTGCCCTCCTTTAGCTTCGCCATGCCACGAAACACCTAGGACGAGTCCGCGGTGCACCTGTTATTGTCGAAGTTGCTGCCCGCCTCCAGCACGTCCTTCAGCGCCGTCAGCTCTTCACTACCGACGCTCTGCATCCATCCAGAGAGTGCCCCACGAGCTCCTGCAACTACCATGGCCTCGCCAGCGCCCAGGCCATCGAGAGGGACCCAAACAGTACACCCTCCTGATCCCCCGGCCAACTGCGCACTCGCCCCCAGACGCGTCGCCCGCCGCGATGAGCCACTCCACGCGGTCGAGGTTGCCCGACCTCGCCGCCGCTCGAGAAACAGCGCCACGGCCCCACGGGCTGCCAGCCGAAGTCCATGAAAGTGACGACCATCGCGCGCTCGACTCCCGTGACTCCCCCCCAAGGGTGCTTCGCCTCCTTCTTCGCTATCGCTGCGACGATCTTGAGTCAGATGATGATGACTTTCCTCCTGCGCTGCGAGTCGCTGACGACGCGCATCCACGAGTCCAGCAGCGCGAATGCCAGGGCGAACGACGGGTCGCCCGCACCGATCTCCAGCTGCAGGAGCGTCGCGAGGCAACGCCCCACAGCCGAGGAGCCACCGCCGCGGCGAGCCTGCGCCTTGACTTCGCGACCGCGATGAGCGCCACGGCAAACACCTTGCAGGCGCAGGCTGTACGGGGTAGACTCCCGCTGCGCGACTGCCCTTGCACCTCCTCCGGCTAGTCTGCCGCGCCTCACCATGCTCAGCGCCTTCGCCACCCCCCTGTCCGCGCGAGACCGCGCGGCGCGCTTGCCCATGCCGCCCGCGACGCCGCGGCCACTGTCGACGCCGAAATCCGGGGCCTGGATCTTCACCCGGACCGCGCCGTTGCACGCCTCAAGCTTCAACGCAAACTCCACCGCCACGCCCACGCCGTCACCGACGCGGGCAGACTCGCCCGGAAGGGCGAGCTTGGCATACATCGCCCCCGCTGCGAAGTCGACCCCGCTCCTGTGAGCTGCCTGATCACCACGCGCCTCGACCCCCCCGTTCCGACCGCGACGTCGTCGGCCCCCGAACGCAGCAGGACCTGCTGGAACTTATCGCTTGCCTTCTTCAGTTTCGCGTAGAGACCCATCGCGCCGAAGTCGACGCCTCTCCTCGCCCCCGTGCAGATCGACCCGTCGGGCGCGATGGGCTTCGCGCAGGCCGCCCTCTCCCCGACGAGGCGCGCGCTCAGGTGGCCTGGCACCTCCCTGTGCACAACACGGACTGGGATCCCGAGCCTCAGCCCCTCGCCCATGGCCAGGACGGCCCCAGCGCGTCGCGAACCTATGCTCGGCCCCACAACGCGGTGACCAGGTAGATATCCATGGGCACTCACTCCAACACCTCGTCGGCGAAGGACCTGACAAGAGCCTCCGCGAGGGCACCGTCGCCCGCGAAAGCGGCGCCCCGCTTGCCCGCGACGTGCCGCGCCCACTCCTTGGCGCGCTCGCTCCTTACCTTAGAACAGATCTCTATCACCTCGGAATGCAATCCTACAGCTCTGCCCCCGCCAGCGCCCATCCTCCGGAGGCTGAGCGCGCCAGCAACAGCAACCGCCACGCGCCTGAGCTCTCGACCTTCACGACGACGCCGGTAAGCTCCTCGCGCGCGCCGGGTGGAGGCCACTTGTAGGCCCTCGACCCCAGCTGCTCAACTGTTTTCGCCACGCTGTCGATCACGATGTCGAAGCTCGCCATGGCGATGGGCGCCGAGACCTCCGACTGCGCCGCCTCCCCGGCGACCCCGAGCCTGTCCAGAATGGCAGACCTCGCGTTGTTACCAGTCCTCTTCTTTCTCCACTGCGCGCCCCTAGCCCCCTTGTACTCGATAATTCTGGTGGCAGCCCAACAACAACTCCTGACATGATTGTCGCACCTCGGCCCCCCCCCCGCGCAGCTTGCCGCCCCCGATCGCCTCCTGCCCCTTCACCCAGCTGGCGCGCGAAATTTGAGCCCTCTGCACATCCGCGCGCATCCCTGCCTTGCTTTAATTAGGGCTGCAACTCCGAGCCTCCGGACCTGCCCGCAGTTCAGGCTGCCGGCCACCTTCAAGGTCGGAGGGCCACTTACGCTTCTGCGTGCCATTCGTCTTGACGACGCCGCCGCTAGGGGTGAATCCGCCCATGGCATTGCAGCAAGACAGCAGGCCCAGGCCCC
Source organism: Prorocentrum cordatum (assembly GCA_963575745.1). Taxonomy (NCBI): domain Eukaryota; class Dinophyceae; order Prorocentrales; family Prorocentraceae; genus Prorocentrum; species Prorocentrum cordatum. The sequence goes on from CAUYUJ010015242.1 coordinate 341,309, forward strand.
CGGGCCCCACCCCTCCGCAGCGCTGCAACTCGACCAGATAGGACGCCAGCGTGTCCCACCACGCTATGGACGCGCCCATGTCGGACGCCACGTCGTCGCACATCCTGACTGCCCTCGCGGCGACGCACAGCCTCGCCACGCCTGCAGAGCCTCCGTTCCACGGGCCCAACCCTAAGAACGCCCACGCAGCACTGCTGCGCCGAGCGCGCACACGCCCCGAACTGCGCGCCCAGCTCGTCGGCCATGCTCGGGTCGCACTGGCACGCAGCCGCCCCCGTCGCGCATTCGGGCGGGGACCCCCCGACCCTTCGGTCCTCGAGGACACCCTTGTCGAGCTTGAGCTGCAGAACACGTCGCTCTGGCCATCTGAAATGCCGAGGACCTCCCCTGAGCTGACGGGGAGGGGGGGGCGCGCGATCGCCTCCTGCTCGCCGTTGCCGCCGACCTCGCCGTCGCCCTCGCTCGACTCGAAGCAGCCGAACATGCCGCCCATCTCCTCGCCCACGACCTGGCACCCCCTGGGCGACTTCTCGCGCGCGGGTTCGAACCTGCCGCTGGCCGCTCGCACCCAGATAGGAGCTCAGCGAGGGCGCGCACGCTAGCTCCCCGCTAATATTACGCAGCTGCTGCTGCGCGGCGTTCCCCATGGACCTTTTGCCGCTGGGGCCCGCCCACCCCCCCTTCGGCGCGTCGGGCGGCGGCAACGGCTTCGCAAGCCGCTGCGCCCACTGCGAAGCCGCCCCTGCTTCGCCGCGCAGGTGAAGCCGCACCCCGCGGCGGGCGGGCCCAGTTGGTCCGACGCTACCTCCTTATGGGTGAACTGGAAAGACTCCGAGCACAGAGCGTAATCCAGCATCGGCGCTGGGCCCCTCGCGCGCGCACTGCACGCCCGCCGGCGCGCGCGCCATCACGTCTAACACCTGCGGCCAGACCGACGGCTTGAGCTCGCGCGGCCCCGCGCCCCAATCGCCATTCGCAGCCTGCAGCCGAAACGCCCCGCGGCGGTCGCCGCCAGCCTCGCCGAATCGGCCCGATGCTCGCCCCGCCCCATGCGGAAGACGCGAGGCAAGTGCCCACCACAAGGATGGAGTGCCCAGCCCAGAGCCACGCGATGGCCACCACATTATGGAAGGCGATCGGAACTGTTGACCAATATTCGCCAAGCTCCCCCTCTTCTTCTTGGCAACGGGGCGCCGCAACGACTGGACCGCAAGGCGCGGTCGACCTGCCAGACCATCTCGCCTGCAAACGCACTGCGCGTGTTTTTCTGGGACGGCGTGACCACCGCCTTTCAGCCCTCGTGGCCCAGGTGCTCCAAGATCTCGCTGCTGCCCCCCACCCCAAGATGCGTTTCTAGGAAGACGCACCGGTCGTCCTTGAGCGAGTCGGTATTCTTCTTCAACCTCGGACCCCAGGTCGAGCGGTTGTGCACGTAGATGGCGTTGCCAAGAGCGGGTCGCCCCACCCCTTCGCGGCGCCACTCGCACTGGCCGCCTCCACCGCGGCGGCGAGCTCCTTCGTCTCCTTCGCCTCCTTCTCCGAGAGGGCACTGGCTGATGACTCTGCTGCCGATGGTGCTGAGGCTGCCTTCCCAGATTGCACTGCTGCTCCTCCGCCACCGCCATATGCTGCCGATGCTGCTGTGGGCGCAGGCTGAGGCTCAGCTGCCGGGGCCACCGGCCCCCCCACCCGCCGCTTCTTCTAGACCCGCCCCATGAACTCCATATCCTTCTGTTTATACTGCTTAAGTTGCTCCGCTGCCTGCGCGTAAGCCTGCTTCGCCGCGTGCTCTGCTGCTCTGGTGAATTCCCCCTTCGGCTTCTAGATTTGCCAAATCTGTCAGCGTCCCCGAACTCGAACAGACCCCCCAGGTCCACGCCCATGTCCTCGTCCTCAAAATGGGCGCCGATGGGTAGAAGGCGTGGCCGTGTAGTTTGGCTTTGAATTATTCCTCTGATGTTGCCAACTCTGCGCCGAGATGCCACATTGGCTTCTGCTTGGTTTCATTGCTCTCGTAGCCGCTCCCGTCAACGACACGCCTTCGTTTGCGCCGTCTGTGCATGTTCTATTCGATCTTCTGTTTCACGGAGAACGGTTCTCGCCCCTGTCTGATGCTGCGTTGCTGCCGGTGGTGGGACTGATTCTGCCAGCATCTCGTTGATGCACGCTGGATATGGAAGGGCGCTGCCGCGCCGAAATCACTGATGATTTGCTGCGGACTAGCATCTTCCACTCGGGCACAGGGGCGCGGAGCCCCCGCGGTGCAGACACCTTGAGCCCAAAAACGCTACGGACGACGCCGACGCCGACGCCGACGCCGACGCCGACGACGACGACGACGGCGACCACGACGACGGCGACCACGACGACGACGACGACGACGACGACGACGACGACGACGACGACGACGACGACGACGACGACGACGACGACGACGACGACGACGACGGTGGCGGCGGCGGCGGCGGCGGCGGCACGGAGAAGAAGGATCGGGACGGGCAAGATCTGCCAGTCACGATCCTGCCCGCCCGCACCGCGGCCGAAGGCCGAAGGCCGCGCTCGAGCCCGAGCCCAAGCCCGAGCATAGTGCCAAGCCCGAGCCCGAGTTTGGAGCGCGAGCCCGAGCCCGAGCACATGCCAGGGCCCGATCCCCCGAGTCCCAGCCAAGCACTCCTGGCCGAGGGCCGCGCTCGCGCCCCACCCAGAGAGGAACCACGCGGCCGGCACGCGCCCGCCCCGCAGCATCGCTTCTTCCCGCGGGTCCGCGGTCAGCGGCGGCAGCTGCCGCGGCGAGGCCCCGTTCTGCCGCCGGGCGCTCTGCGGCGGCGCGGGCACGGAGGCGCCTGGGCCTCGCGCGCTGAGCGCTGGCGGGGTCCTCGGGCTCGGTGCCGGCGGCGGGCCGGCCTGCACAGCAGTGCCGCAGCGGCCCCTCGGGGTCCGCTGCCGCCGGGAAGAGCTCGAGGTAGACGGCGACGGAGCGGGCGGGTACGGCGCGGCGGCCGGGGCCCTGGCCAGGCGGCGTTGCCAAGCGTCCGTGGCCCAGGATGTCCCCAGGATTTCCAGGGAGGCCACCACGACCTCTTGAGTACCCCTCTCGAGGCCGCCAGAGGGCCATAGGGGCACCGAAGTGGAGCGACAAGCTGGGGACACCTTGGGCCAGAGACACCTTTAGCAACCCCCGACCTGTAGGCGGGGCGGAGCAGCCGCGCGGGGGGCGCCACGGGCTGCGCCGCGACGGACAGCGGGCCCCGCGGCTTGCAGAGCCCGCTGCCGAGCAGCAGTTCCCGCGGCGCCGCGGCGCCAGGTGCCCTCGTCGGCGGCGGCGGCGCGCTGCCGCCCGCGGCGGCCGCGCCGCCTCCGCGCGGGCGCCAGGGCCCCTGGCTGCTGCCGCCGCGCCTGGCCTCGCGCCACCTCATAGAAGGGAAGCATATTCGATCTATCTATCTATCTATATATATATATATATGTATGTGTATATATAGACATACGTGTATATACATATATATATAAATATATACATACATGCATGCATGCATGCATGCATGCATGCATGCATGCATGAATGCATGCATAACATACATACATACATACATACATACATACATACATACATACATACATACATACATACATACATACATACATACATACATACACACACACACGCATACATACATACATACATACATACATGCATGCATGCATGCATACATACATACATACATACATGCATACATGCATGCATGCATGCATGCATGCACACCAACCCGACCATACATATCATACCTACCATAATACATACATACATACATAACCCATTAATACACATACATACATACATACAGACATACAGCGGTCAGGCATGCACATGGACATGCATACATGCATACACATACACATACATGCATTACATGCATACACATACACACACATACATGCATGCGCGAAGCAGACCATACATACATTATAT
>CAUYUJ010015243.1:0-7500 GCA_963575745.1 Prorocentrum cordatum
AGGAGGGAGGAGGAGGAGGAGGAGGAGGAGGAGGAGGAGGAGGAGGAGGAGGAGGAGTCGGGGAAAGCGGAGGAGGAGGAGGATGAGGAGGAGTATGGATGGATGGAATGAGGGAAGGGAGGAATTATTGATGTATGGATGGAAGGCAGGAAGGCAAAACGGAGTGAAGGAATTGATTCTGCTGATTATGCTGCAAATGGCCATAATGTTGTTGATGGTGCTGATATTGGCGATGCTGATGGTGATGATGATGACGACGATGGTGATGATGATGCTGACGACGCTGATGAGGATGATGGTGCTGATGATTCTGATGATTTTGCTGATGTTGATGGTGGACATGATGATGCTGATGATGTTGCTTTTGATGATGCTGCTGATGGTGATCACACAAATGATACTGATGATGATGGTGATCTTGATGATGCTGATGCTGATGCTTATTGGTCAGGGTGATGATGTTTCTGGTGATGAGAACAAAGGTGCTGACGATGATGATTATGATGATCATAATGATGCTGATGATGCCGATGCTGATGAGGATGGTGGTGGTGGTGATGATGATGATGATGATGATGATGATGGCATGATGCTGATGCTGATGATGACGATGGTGATGATGATGTTGATGATGATGATGATGGTGATGCGTTTGCGGCTGGTTAAGCTGATGATTATCATCATGATGCTGCTGATGATGCTGTTGTTGTTGATGATGATGATGATGATGATGATGATGATGATGGTGCTGGTCGCGGGAATAGTGGGGATGATGCTGATGCTGCGATGATGGTGTTGGTGACAATGTTGTTGATGATGTTGATGATGCTAATGAGGAGGGTGAGAGAGGGGGAGGAAGAGGAGGAGGATAATACGTATGAATATGAGTAGGACTAGGAGTAGGATAGGAGTAGGAGTAGGAGTCCACTTAGTCAGCTCGAGCGATACCTGTATGGCATGTCCATTCCCACCCGCCGTCCCACTACATAAGAAACAGTGCTGGCACAACCGGGAGCCGAGATCACAGCGGCGAGCTGGTTTGGCACAGCTGATGTGGCCGCGACAGCGGTTGCCGATGAGAGCTCCGCAGCTCGTCTCAAAGGCTGCGCGGGTATTTCAGCACGAGTCGAGGAAGCGCCCGTCGGTTAGCGAGGCGATCCAGCATTTGTCGGCTTCGCCGGAGCGGTCTCGGACGACGCCGCGGAGACCGTTCGTGCGGTTGCGCCCCTGACCCTGGGCCGCGACCTCCGCGCCGAGTTGGATCGCGGGGATCGGGTCGGCAGGGGTCGCAGGGACATTGTCGCCCCGGGAGGGCGGTCCACGGCGCGTCTTGGCGCGCGCGCCCCGCGGCGGGGGGCGGGGCCCGGGTAGTTTTGTGGCGCGGGCGTGGGCGACGACGGCGGGGTCGTGGCCCGGGTGGCGCGCGCAGAGTGAGTGCGTGGATCACAATCGGTGGAGAGTCGGCGGCGGCGCTCGCTGGCGCCGAGCCGCGGCCGGCGAGCGCGCGGCGCGCGAGCGGTGTGCGGGCCGCGGCCTGCGATCGGTTGCGGAGCCTGGGGGCCTCTGCTGGCGGAGGCTGGGAGGCGGCAGACGCCCTCGGCGATGCCGCAGTGCGTCGCGACGCAGTGCCTGCCGACGGTGGCGGCCAGGCGGCAGACGCCCGGGGGCGATGCCGAAAAGCGCCCCGACGCACCCACCGCGTTGGGGAAACCGTCGCGGAAGACCGCGCGCAGTTGATTGCAGCTCAGGATCGCCAGGGCCCAGCCAGCCGCTGTCGCGGCACGGCGGCCCAGCGCGCGGGCGAGGGCGCGCGCGAGGGCGACGACGGCGAGGACAACGCCCATGATGTAGGCGCAGGTCGCGTCGAGGGCGCCGTGGAGAAGCAGCGCGGCGCGGAGGATCTGGCACGCGAGGTTGCTGCCGTTGATCTTCGGGGCCCGGCTGGCCGCCGTAGCGGCCCGGCGGCTCGGGGGATGAGCGAGGGCGCGCGGCGCGTGCAGCTCACCCCTGAGACGCTGGACGTCGTCTCGGAGACTTTGAGGAGCGCCCCATGGAGCGGGGGGGGCGCGAGGTGTCTCAGGGAGAACACGCCCATCAATAGTGCGAGCGCAGAAAACGTAACCATCATGATAAACATTGTGAGCTTTTGGGCTCAGGACGTGGCTGTCGCGGAGGTGGCGCGCTGCATTCAAGCTGGTCGCCTCCCTCCGGAGTCTTGCCCGTCTCGCAGCTGAGGAAGTGTGCCGTGACGAGGTCGCCGCGCGCGGTGCGATGACCGGGGCGGCGGCGCAGGCCGTTGCGGTGGAGGGTTTTGGGGGGAATGACGCGAATCAGTTCCTGGGTGAAGGCCCCGGTCGCGGTCTCGCCGGGTTGGAAGGCGCGCAAGGTTTCGCGCCCAGGCTGCGGTCTGTTCCTGCTGGAATTCGGGCCGAGACAAGTGGGCGAGGGAGAGAGGAGGGGGCGAGAGGGAACGGCAGCCCCCCGCTCCCCGCAGGAGTGAGGCCATGGCCGAACCCCGCCGGTGGAGCCGTGGCCCTGCGAGGAGCGGGCCGCAGCCTCGCGGGCGACGCTTGGGTGCCTTTCGAGCGGACACGTGCGGCAAGGTTCAGAGGCGACGGGGGAGGGGGGGGGGAAACGTTTTTTCCCCTTGTTCTCATGTCTCTCCAGGCGAGAATGGGCGTTGCCCAGAGGGGGGAGGTGGGGGCCGGTAACGCCACGTTTCGCGCCGGCGCCGTCTGGGCAAACCTAGGAATACCCAAAGACATTTCGGAGGTCAGTACGAATCGTTGCGTTACCTGGGGGGAGCGGGGGGGGGCGGCCAGGGCCAGTAACGGCCGCTATCGCTAAACATATCGCAAACGTTATCATGCGGTCAGGAACTTTGGCCTAGAATGTCGCGCCGCCAGTCCTGGCTCACCACGCTTTGGCGCGAAAGGCTATCCACGGCCCGGTCCCGAGGCGTCAGCGTTCCGAGCTGTCTCCAGCTTCCCGCCCCGCGGTGCGGAGCGACGCGCTAAGCCAGTATCAGCTTGCGGCATAGCGTGTCGCCAGGGGCCGCCGCCGCGACACGCTAAGCAAAAGCTCCCGACCGTAGGCTCAGGGGGGACGCATCGACCCCCAATCGCCCATGAATCGTCGATGGGGACCCTATGATAGCCCATCCCGTTCAGCAGCGTTGGGGCTTGCTATCGGGGGCTAATCGCCGATCTATTGGAGGTCAATCGCCGATTCCAGGTCGATGTTTCCTCGGCGAGCCCGTTCCCCTTTTCGTTGCCCCTCACAGGCGTGGCAAGGAGCCCAACAGCGCGCACGACCCTGCCCGAGAGGCCCAAAGAACGTGTAGCAGGGCGGCTTGCGGCGCGCTCATATGCTGGAGTTTGGTGCCTCAATCCACCACCTTTGCTCGCTTTTGCCTTTTTGGCCGACTCTTGGGCTGCCCTCGTCGGCACGGCTGGACCTTCGAAGTGCTGGTCAAAACGTGCCCCTGGAGAGAGGTCTGGGAAGTAGCTGCGCCCTCGTCGTGGAAGTTGCCCAAGGAAGGACACGTCCAGCTGAACTGCTCGATCCCCTGCTTGCCGGCGGCCGCGAAACATCGGCTCTCCAGGCGGTGGATCTGCACAAACTCCGGCTTCAGAGAGTGGAGCGCCGCGGCGGCGGCAGTTGAGAAGTATCTCACGTTCAGTACCATTCGACCGATCCCTTTCCCCATCCCGTTCCATGCCACCACCCCAGTTGGGGATCCCTCGAAACTCGAATGGAACAGCCTATACCCTCATCTTAAACCTAGAGGGGGGCGAATCGGCCAGTTGGGCCCAGGCCACGCTCGTGGGGACAGGATCGGTGACACGATTCTCGCACGCGGAGCGCCTTCGCGAGACAGGGCCACCTGCATGCTGGGCCAGCTCGGGGCCAGCGCGGCGATGCGGCGTTCCGCACTCGCTGCCTGCCGCGCCGATCGTGCGGGGCGGCGGTGCCCGAGCACGGCTCGCGCGCGGGTGCGGCTGTGGCGGCCTTCTTGGAGGCGCCCCGAGCGGGCGCAGCGCCGTGGGGGCGCCGGCGCCGCCTCCGCTGCTCCCGGCGCCGCACGCCGCAGGCCGCGAATGCCAGGCTTTCGCCCCCGACAAGGCGGGGGGTCGATCTCATGGCCAGGGCCATCGTGTCTTCCCCAGTATTTCATGGCGCCGCCTCATTTGGATACGTCTCCTGGCTCTCCCTGGGCTGCGCACGTGCACGGGGCCATGATTTGCGACCCCCCTCTGGGACGCTCCCTCTTGGACGCCCCCGAAACGCCAGCTGCGCGCCGAGGTCGAAAAAGGAAAAACTTTGGAAACAGAAGCTTTCGACGGTCCGAGCGGATTTCTTGGATCTTTCTGAGGCCCCCCGGCGGCGCCTCGGGCGCCTCCCTGGCGCGCTCTGCGCGCCAGGGCTTAGGGTCCAGCGCAGATCCAAGAAATCCGCGCGGAGCACTGACATTTTGTGGTTATGCTTTTGTTCGTTCCCTTGCGAGGGGAGAAAGAGACGTGGGGGCGGGCGTTCTCAGAAGGCGGCGGAGTTTCTCAATGCCCTCTGGCCTCCTAAGAGAAATCCTGTACGGCATCTGGCCTGGAAAGCTTTTTGGAAGGCCCCAGGCTGTATGAGCCTTCTGAGAAGGCCCGCTCCTTCTGCCTTCTCCGTTGGGCGTGTCGCCGAAAACGTGTATCAACCAATGCCAAGGGGGTCACCTCTAGGAGGCTCGCCAGCTCCTGAGGATCGAGGTTTCGGAATCAACCGCCGATGCGATTCGGGAAGATTTTGAACGTTTTGGGATGTTCGGGAGGGCTTCGGAAGCCCTAAGGGCGCGCCCTCATCGAGGAGGTGGCGACCCCGCTAGTGGAGGTCCCCTCTGCCATTGCTGGGGAGATATACGTATCCGAGGCCTCGCGGTCCCCATGTTTCGGACGCGACCCCGTGGACGCAGGGTGGCTTTGCGCGGATGCCCCGCGTGGAGCGCATACACGGGATTGCGTGCCCATGGGATCGCGCCCCGGTGTCCAGACCGCGAGGGCATGGATATGGATGCGCTCGTCGCTCGTGACAGATTCTTTGGTTGGGCGTCGCGCCCACAAGCCAACAAGCTCTTTGCCGATTTGTTTCTCGAAGGGAAACGAAGATGAGGAACGGGAGGAGGAGGACGGGGGGAACGGGAGGAGAGGGCTCACCATGAGAGGTGGTGGGCCGCAGCGTGGCGGTAGGCGCTGCGGCTGCGTAACGCCAGTTCCGTTGCGTGAAGAGACATGGCGTTGCCTCCGTTTTCCTAACCCTCCATACACTTCCACTCTCAATTCTTCCATCTGTGCCCATATATCCTCGCCCCATTCCTTACGACTGTGTGTTCCTCGACCCACGGGGAAGATGGGAGTGTTCCCGAAATGGTCGGCCTGCGACAACTTCGCGTGAAAAGACATGGCGTTGACACCGCGTGAAAAGACATGGCGTTGCCTCCCTTTCGTAACCTTCCTTCTTCCATTCCCAATTATTCCATATGTGCCCATCCTCGCCCCGCTCCTTAGGAATCTCCCCGAAAGGCTCGGGGAAGAGGAGGAGGAGGAGGAGGAGGAGGAGGAGGAGGAGGAGGAGGAGGAGGAGGAGGAGGAGGAGGAAGGGGAGGGGGAAGAGGAATGGCCAAGGCCTGTCGACGTACGTCGAGGCCGCGTGGCTACCCTGCCGGGTCGAGGCCGTGTTCCCGCATGTTACTTGCAATTCGTTGTCGCCGTCCATGTGTAACATCATATATATATATATAATATAGATGTATGTGTTTGACCGCGCAAGCGAGTGTTATCCAGACGACGGCACGTCTGCTGTTGTTTTGCTGCCTCTCGCAGCTTGCACTGTCCTCCTTGCCCTCTTAACAAAAAACAAAGACAACAACCACAAACAAACAAAACAACAACCAACAACAAGAAACACGCAGGCTCCCGCAAATGGCTCCTTAAGGCCCCCGCAATGGCTCCAAAGGCTCCAACGAGAGGAAGAAAAACAAACAAACTTCTCGAGAATGTATCTTTCTCCTCCTCGGCATATGTCCGGTTGAATGTTGTCACCTGGGCGTTGCCGTTGCTCGACAAGGCCTTGTCGCAGAGACTGCTTGCACTTGCTTGTACAATTGTGCTGTGAAAAAAAACATGATCCCTGCATTCCTCTTCGCAAGAAATACGCATGTACGATGCTACTAGTATTACTACGAGTAAACATGTATGCGACTACTATGGACGGCACGTCTGAATATGTTTTCTTCCCCTCGGGGTGCCCCTTTCGTCTCAATGCGAATGGGGTGCAACATGCGCATCCTGCGCACTTGGCCACGTGCCGCGCGTGATCACTGTTCAGATGCACTGCCCTCTACAAAGACAGACAATGCCCGTGGCCCCAAAGGCCCCCGCAAAAGGCTCCAACACGCCCCCGCCCCAAAAGCTCCTGCCAAGGCTCCAAGGGACCATGGGGCGAAAAGCTCTCGCAAGGCTCCAAAGGCTCCAACTACTATGCATATCAAATCTGCCCAACATGCAATTCTGGGCCACTCCAGCCACAACAACCGCTTTTTCAAGCTGTTTTGGATTAGCTCTGTTTCGTTTTGTATATACAACGTTTACAAAACAACATACTGTTCTGCATTCTCTTGATTGTTTTGAAATATCATAAGTGTTTTGATCTGTTGTCTTGAGTTTTTTGCGATGTCGTGAGTTTTCTCTGGCGTCGCGAGTTAAACTCATGACGTTTCAAGACGTCGTGAGTTTCTCACAACGCTGGAGGTCAGGGTTTGACGATGTTCCTGGGATTGTCGGTGGCGGGCCCGTTCCCCTCGTTCAGGGCGGAGCATTCGCTGCGTGCGTCGCTAATTGCATTCCCTTCGGAGTGAATATTGCCAAGCCCGCGGCCCTGTTGAGTTCCGCGCAGAAAGCTATGAGTGGTGCTGGGCCCCCCTGCATGATCCTGAGCTTCCTGCCCCTGTCTCAGAACAACTGGGATGGGTCTTTGACGGGGGGCGGGGGGCCGTGAGACCTACATGCCGCCGGGCCTCGAGTTTGCGTCCAGGGGTTCAAGGGCCGCTGCCCCCCCTCCGCCCCGTGTCCTCCCCCTCCCCTCCCTCCTCCTCGCAAGTGCTCGCGTGCTGGGCGGAATCGCAGTGTTTTGCGCGGCCCCGCGAGGCCCTGCGGATGTGCTTCGTGGTGGAACTCGAGCGCCCAGGAGGACCCCCCTTCGGTCGCGCCGAGACTCCTTCGCGCCGCCGCTCCCAGCTGCAGCTCCCTGGCTGCTCTGGCCTCCTTGTCGCGTTCGTCGTCGTCGTCGTCGTCGTCGTCGTCGTCGTCGCCCCCCTCCCTCCCTTCTTTCCCTCCCCCCTCTTCCCTCCCATCCGCTCTCCCCTGCTGCCCCTTGTCCCCTCCCTATCCCTCCCAGCATTCCTCCCCCTCTCTCTTGCCCCGATCTGCGTGTTTCTCTCCCCGATCTTTCCCTTTCTTT
>CAUYUJ010015243.1:10000-17500 GCA_963575745.1 Prorocentrum cordatum
ACTACTACTACTACTACCTCTACTACTACTACTACTACTACTACTACTACCACTACTACTACTACTACTATGACTACTACAGTATGGTTCGTAATCCACAGTAACAGTACCAGGGTGCTATTACAATACTAGAGTGTTATCAGAGAAGAGTACTACTGCTTAATACTACAGCCAGTGAGCGACAATTCTTATCAGACTGCTACATCGCACCGAATTCCATTGAGCACAGGCAGTACCACTGCTTCTACAAAAATGCTGCGACAGTGCTGCTGTATTACAGTGTCACTGCTACAGCTCGTGCTAGATTACTACTCGTACTACAATACTAGAGTTTTACTTTCAGTGCTACTACAATCTCACTGCATACTGTAGTAATACGATTTCAGCCAGCACCAGAGTAGGACTGCTATTGCAAAACTTGTGTATTACTGCGACCGAATTACTACAACACAGCAGTTGTATTTCTACAGTACTAGAACACGAATATTGTTAAAGTGCCATTACTACTACAACAATACGGCCTACCCGAATGCTGCTGCACTACAAGTACCGGCTTTCAGTATTATAGTACGAGTGTTCCAATGTTACAACTAAGGCAGTGCAGTATTACAATACCACAACACTGTTGTGGCACTAGGTATTAGAGTATTTCTATACAGTACTGTTGTACCCGAGCTGCAAGCAATACTAGAGCACTGCTCTTACGAATCCTGTGCTAGAGTACTGCGTCTATATTTTCACGGCTACAGTAATGCAACTTTGTTCTTGCACCAGTATTACTATAGCATTCCAGTTCGGGGATGCGACTACAAACGCACCAGTGTTCTCGGATACTGCAGTGGTGGGCCACTTCCACTACAGAACTGCAGCGCTAAAGCAAGTATTCGAGTATGGACTTAATCGCAATACTTGGGTACTACTGTCATAGCTACAGGGGTATTGCCGTGCTGCTTCTTCATAGTTGCAATGCTGCTACGGCAGTTCTAAAAATCTGCGGTGGTAGAGCACAACACAGGCCTGTAGCAATAGCGTGCCCGTACTTTAGTATTCAAGTCTTAGAGTGATACACTATTAGAGTACCACTACACCAGAACTACATGACTTCCATCACATTTTACTCAAGTGCTACTATCAGTGCTACTGCTGCCGATGCTACCACTACTTTTACTACTACTACTACTACTACTACTACAGAGCTACCCATACAACATCGTAGTATCGCAGTACTACAATTTTACGATAGTACTACATTGCTGATTTTGCTGCAGCCGGAACGTGAGCACGACTACGACTATTTCACTACTGCATTTCTGCGGGTTCTACAGAGCACAGGAAGTACTACTCCTTCTACTCCAGTGGTACTACTGCTAGACTTCTACAGTACTACAGCGCCTTCACCACAGCCAACGCCGGAGCACTACCACTACATCGCTATGGCACCAATGCTATAGTGCTACTGCGGTGCCGTTACAGAACTTGAGAGCAATCCGCTTGCAGTGCTGCCTCCACAGAATGACAGTGCGACTCCCATTGCAGTGCCAGGGCTCTACAGTAACAGAACACGACCACTACAGGCGGCCCGGATTTGTAGGTCGACCCTGCCAGATCAAAGGTACCCTCGTGTCCTGATGCCTCCTGCATTTCTGTGGCAACGTGGCCCCCGGAATGGTCTTGTGTCCTCTCGCGTGTCCTCCCCCATCAAATCCGATTGTACAGTATTACCGTACGGCTAATACAGCCAGCTTGGGTATTGTTGTAAACGCACTCGTACATTAGTGGCACTACCAGCATATTGTTACAACGTCAGTATTTCAAGTTCTACACGGGCAGAGAATCACAGTAATACTGCAACACTATGACAGTACTACCGTACGCGGGTGATACTACAGTGTTGCGGTGTTCGAGTACGGTTGAGGTACCACGACATCCAGTATTCGGGGTACGACTACTGCTTCAATGTTAGAGTACTACTTCTACAGCGCTGCTGCAGTACGGCTACAGTACCAAGCGTACTACGACTACGGTGCTGTATCTTCAGAATTGTAATACGGCCGTATTGTTGCCGTGCTACGAGTATTTCCTTATTGGAGTACTGATATTCCACGACTAGGAGTACGACCTTTACAGCCAGTACTAGGGTACCATTGCTGCTACATTACTGCGGTACTGTGAATACAACCTGTATTATTACAGCGCTATAAACTTTGCTGCAGTGCGAAGGGTATTTCTACTACTACTACTACTGCTACTACTACAACTACCACGACTACTACTACTACTACTACTACGACTACTACTACTACTACTACTATTATTACTACTACTACTACTATTACCACTACTACTACTACTACTACTACTACTACTACTACTACTACTACTACTAGTAGTAGTACTAGTAGTAGTAGTAGTAGTAGTAGTAGTAGTAGTAGTAGTAGTAGTACTACTACTACTACAACACGGTTCATGATGTAGTATAACAATACCAGGGTGCTACTACAATACCAGAGCATTATTCTACACGAGTACGACTGTTCAAATACTACTGCGAGTGTTCGACAGTTCTTATCCTACTATTACAGCGCAGTGGGTTCCATAGAGCACAGGCAGTACTACTGCTACTACAAGAATGCTACGACAGAGGTGCTCTATTACAGTGTCACTGCTCCTGCTATTACAATAACACTACTCCTACTACAAGACTATAATTCTATTTTCACTGCTACTACACTCTCATTGCACATTGCAGTAACATGTTTGCAGCCAGCACCAGCGCAGGATGGCTATTGCAAAGCTTAGGTATTACAGTTACCGGACTATTGCAATACAGCAGTAGTATTCCTACACTACTGGAGTACGGTTATCATTAAAGCATTATTGCTACAACAATACGGCCGTACCCGAATGCTGCAACGCTACCGAAACTGGGCTTTCGTATTTTAGCACGAGTATTACAGTGCTACCACTAAAACTGTACAGTCTCATATAATTACAAGATACCACAGTGGTGGGTTACCGCTACTACAGAACTACAGCGCTATCAGTAAAGCGCGTTCCCGAGTATGGTCTTAATGACAACATTTGGGTATTTCTATTAGAGCTACAGGGGTGCTACAGCGCTGCTACTTCATTGCTGCAATACTGCTTCCGCAGTTCTAAACTTCTGCAGTAGTAGAGCACTACACAGGCCTGTAGCACTTGCGTGCCCGTGCTTCAGTATTCAAGTATTGGAGTGACAACTCGTGGGATACCATAACACCAGGAGTGCAGGACTTGCATCACATATCATTCAAGTGCTACGACTCTTGCTGCTGCTGCTACCACAGTACTGCTACAGTGGTAGCAGTACCGAAGTCGCATTGCTAATGCTATTGCTACTGCTAGTACTACTACTACTACTACTACTGCTGATGCCACTACTACTACTACTACTACTACTACTACTATTCCGACTACCCATACTACTACCCAAACTACTGCTACTGCTACTGCTGCTGCTACTACTACTACCATTATTAGCACTACTACTACTACTTTTACTGCTACTACTACTGCTACTACTACTACTGCTACTACTACTACTACTACTACTACTACTACTACTATGACTACGGCGACTAATACGACCACTACTACTACGACAACTCGTGCTACTACTACGACTGCGACGACCGCTAAGGAAATCCCAAGCGAGAGTGCGATTCCTGAGTAAAATGTCAGGCCAGAGCGGGGGTCCTGGCTAAATTGTCAGGAAGTCTCATGCGGGAGCCGTTGTTGTTGTTGTTGTTGTTGTAATCCGGGGGCCAACAACCCAGTTTGAGCCGAGTGGCTTTCTTTGGTTTAAGAAAAAAACAGGGTGCGATCCCCAGGGAGAGCACTTCAATAAACGACACAATTGTCACTGGAAGGGGGATCAACAAGATTTTCTCTTCAGTAGTGAGAGTCTAACGGCCATCTACAACAATAACATCAACAACAACGGCTATCATTTTGAAATTGTTCGCTCCGATCTGTTCACGTGCCAATCGATACGTATATCCCAAGCCCTCGGTACCCGCCTTCGCCGTTCTCGATCGTACACCCATTAGAGTATATCTTACTTACCTGCCACGTGCGTTGAGTGCGGCCGTTAAGCAAGGGAAGAAAGAACGGGTGGACGGGGAGAGAGAAGGACGAAACACGAGAGAGATTTGCAGGAGGGGGGCCAAGAACAGAAAACAAGTGGTATAACCAGACGGGCAAAGCGGGTGGCCAGACCCATAGCGGGCAGGTCGGGAAGGCGGGCCCAGGCGACCAGGTCGAGCAGGCGGGTTGCTGAAGCGTGGGCCTGCATGCATCGCGAGGAAGTCTTGAGCGATAGCGCGATTTCCAAGTAGATCGTGAGAAAGGCCAAAGCGAGAGCGTGGTTCCTGAGCGCCGAAAGCGCATCGTCTGAATAAAGTGCGAGGGGGTCCCGCGCGAAAGCGCGATTTGGGAATACATTGAGAGGACGTTTCAGGCGGGAACCGGTGTTGTTGTAAACCGAGGGCCACGGGCCCAGTTTAAGCCTTGTCATTTTCCCCGGTCAAAAAACAGGGTGCGAGCCCCGGAGGAAGCACTTCAATGGAAGAAACACGTTGGTCACCAGAGGGGAAAGATCAACAATAGTTATTCCTCAGCCGTGCAACAACAACAACAACAACAACAACAACAACAGTTGCTGCCGCCGAATGCTTCCTCACCAAAAATTGAAGAATCGCGTTCTCGCTTTGGAATTTCGCACAGTGTATGCAGGAATTGCGCTGTCGCAAGGGACCCCCCCGCAATTTATATAGACGATGCGCTCTCGGCGCTCAGGAATCACTCTCTCGCATTGGCCTTTCTCGCGATTTGCTTGGTAATCGCGCTATCGTTCGAGACAACCTCGCGATGCATGCGAGACCCACGCTTCAGCAACCCGCCTGTTCGACGTGGTCGCCTGGGCCCGCCTTCCCGTCCCGCCTGCTATGGGTCTGCCCACCCGTTTTGCCCGTCTGGTTATACTACTTGTTTTCTGTTCTTGGCTCCCCTTCCTGCAAATTTCTCTCGTGTTTCATCCTTCTTCCTCTCCCTTACACCCGCCCTTTCTTCCCCTGTATTAAGAGTTGCGCTAGATGCGCGTGGCAGGTAGGGAAGATAAGGAAGATATGCCCCAAATGGGGGTACGATCGACGACGGCGAGGGCGGGTACCGAGGTTTTGGGATAGACGTATTGGATGGCACGCGAGCAGATAGGAGCGAACGGATGTAAAACGAATTTTGTTGTTGATGCATGTTTTGTTGTTGTTGTGGTTGTGGTTTTTGTTGTTGCTATTATTGTTGTTGTTTTTTGTAGTTGTTGTTGTTGTTGTTGTTGTTGTTGTTGTTGTTGTTGTTTTTGTTGTTGTTTTTGTTGTTTGTGTTGCTGTTGCTGAGGTTGTTGCTGTTGTTGTTGCTGTTTTCTTTATTGTTGTCGTGGTTGTTCGATTACCATTCATAGCGATACGTGTTGTTGATCACCCTCACAGGTTTACATGGTGTTGTTCAATTGAAGTGCTCTTCCCAGAGCTCGCACCGTGTTCTTTACCAGGGGAAGCCTTCGTGCTCAAACTGGGCCAGTGGCCCCCGAATTACAACAACAACAACAACAACAACAACAACAACAACGGCTCCGGGTTTATATTTTTTCACACCCAAATCGAGCTTTCGCATGGGAGTTCCTCACAATGTGTGCAGGAATCGCGCTGTCGCAAGGGACCTCTTCGCAATGTACTCAGACAACGCACCTTCGACATTCAGAAATCGCGCTCTCGCTCTCGCCTGTGCCCCGGTTTACAACAACAACGGTTCCCGCTTGATACTTGCTCACAGTTGATTGAAGAATCGCGTTCTCGCTCGGGATTTGCTCACACTTTTAGAAGAATCGCGCTCCCGCGTGGGACTTTTTCACTTCCTGTCAATTTCTTCAGACGCCGCGCCCTCGACGCTCAGGAATCACGCTCTCGCTGTGGATTTCCCAACGACTTATTAGGGAATCGCGCTAGCGCTCGAGACTCCTTCGCGATTCATACAGGACGCACGCTTCAGCAACCCGCCAACTCGACCTGGCCGCTTAGGCCCGCCTTCCCGACCCGCCCGCTAGGACCTACCCGCCCGACCTGCCCGTCTGTTTCTGCCACGTGTTCTCTGCTCCTAGCCCCCCCTCCTGCTACTCTCTCTCGTGCTCCATCCTCCTTCCTCCCCCTTGTGCCTTCCTTCCATCCGTCCTCTCTTCCCCTGCCTTGAGGGCCGTATGAGATACACGTTGCAGGAAAGAAAGATACACCCCTAAGGGGGTACGATCCAAGACGAAGAGGGCTTGTATCGAGGGTTTGGGATATACGTGTTGAATAGCGCGCGTACAGATAAGAGCGAACAGTTTTAACTTGATTATTGTTGTTGCTGTTGTTGCTGTTGTTGGTGTTGTTGTTGATGTTGTTGTTGTTGTTGTTGTTGTTGTTGTTGTTGTTGTTGTTATTGTTGAACTCTCATTCTTGAAGAATAATTATTGTTGATCCCCCCCCACCGGTGCACATTTATTTTTTTCGATTGAAGTGCCACCCCCGGGGCTCGCACCTTGTTTTTTCTCAAGGAAAGTCTTCCTGCTCAAACTGTGCCCCTGCCCCCCGGGCTACAACAACAACGGCTCCCGCTTGAGACTTCCTCGTTTTTTGCTCAGGACCCCCGCTCCCGTCTGAGACTTCCGCGCAATTTACTCAGGAAAGGCGCTCCCGTCTGAGACTTCCTCGCAATGTAATCAAGACCCCCGCTCCCGCCTGAGACTTCCGTGCAATTTACGTGGGAACGGCGCTCCCGCCTGAGACTTCTTCGAATTTTACTCAGGACCCCCGCTCCTGCCTGACATTTCCGCGCAATTGACTCAGGAACGGCGCTCCCGCCTGAGACTTCCTCGCAATTTAGTGAGGACCCCCGCTCCCGCCTGAGACTTCCGTGCAATTTGCTCAGGAACGGCGCTCCCGCTTGAGACTTCCTCGCAACTTAGTCAGGGCCCCCGCTTCCGCCTGAGATTTCCTCACAATGTACTCAGGACTGCGCTCTCGCGTGCGACGTCCTCACAAATTATTCTGGAATTGCGTTTCGGCGCTCAGGAACCACGCACGCGCCAAGGACGCCTTCACAACGTGGTATCTTCCCTCTTCCTTCGTCCTTCCCCCTCCCCTTCCTCCCACTCTCCCTCGTTCTTCCCCTCCTCCTCTTGCAGGGCCCGCGCCAATTCCAATGGCGGGCAGAGAGATGTACGCCCCCGAAGGATTGTCCGCCCGTTCCGGTTTGCCCGTACGTCTAAGCCCGCCGGCCCCAGCAAAGAGAAATAATCCCCCCGAAAGGGGTGTGATCGAAGACGAAGAGGGCGGGTATCGAGGGTGTAGGGTATACGTGTTGAATGACTCGCGGGCAAGTAAGAGCGTACAGCCTTAAAATGGTTGTTGTTGTTGCCGTTGTTGT
>CAUYUJ010015243.1:22500-37500 GCA_963575745.1 Prorocentrum cordatum
CGCCGTCGCCGTCGTTGTCGTTGTCGCCGTCGTCGTCGTCGTCTTTGTCGTCGTTGCCGCCGTCGCCATCGTGGCGGCGGCTGCGGCGGCGACGGCGACGGCGACGGCGACGGCGACGGCGACGACTGCGTCATCGTCGTCATCGTCGTCATCGTCGTCATCGTCGTTGCCGCCGCCGCCGTCGCCGTCGCCGTCGCCGTCGTCCTCGTCGTCGTCGTCGTCGTCGGCGTCGTCGTCTTCTTCGTCGTCTTCGTCGTCGTCTCCGTCGTCATCTTCGCTGTCGTCGTCTTCGTCGGCGTCGTTGTCGTCGTCGGGGCGACGTCGTCGTCGTCGTGGCGATATCGTCGGCCGACGTCGTGGGCGCCAGCGGCCCCCGCCCCACGAGTACCGCACGCCGCCGACCCCGCCGAGGGCCTGCCGCTGGAGCAGGACGGCCGCGGGTTGCGGCCTTTCGCCCCGCCGCGGGTGCCGCCGCCTCCGACCCCGCCTAGGGCCGAATGACGACGTGAGTTCGACGCTCTTCTTGGGGGTGCGCGCGCGGCTCTATTGGGTTCTGCGCTGAAGAGGGGGAGGCTCAGGAGGGGTGGGTGGATGATGCTGGCGAAGATGAGGATGGTGGCGAGGCTGATGTTGATGGTGAGGGTCAAGATACGGGGAGGATGGTGGTGGTGGTGATGATGACGGTGATGTTGGTGACGAGTGTGCGATCATGAAGTTGTTGATGATGGTAGTGGTGTTGTTGGTGATGGAGGTGTTGTTGATGATGATGATGACGATGTTGATGCTGATGATGCTGATAATGGTGATGATGACGATGATGACGATGATGCTGATGATGCTGCTGATGATGTTGATGATGATGGTGGCGGTGATACTGCTGCCGCTGATGATCCGCCCCAAATCGGGCGCGTGTCGGACCGCCGACGTCGGGGGAGACGCGCGCGGAGGCTCGTCTGCGGAAACGTCTCCATCGTGCCAAGCCACGCGGGAGCCTCGGGCACCTCCTCTCCTCGCGCGCCTCATGCCGCGGCATTGTCCGAGTTGTGGCCACCGCCGCGTCGACAGCACCGGATGGCTTCGCGCGGGAGCCGCGCGGTCCTGGACCCCGCTCCCCCCCCCCCCCCTATATATATATATATATATATATATGACTTTCTTTGAAGATAATTGTGCCTCATCTCTCGCTTGAGCTCGACCGCATGCGTATGTGCTCAAGTTTTTTCGGCAGGAGCCCCGTCCGCGCCCCTGCATGGCCGCGGCCGTGGAGCTGGTGGGGCTCGGCGCGCGGCTGGCCGAGGTCTGGCTGCTGCGCGGGCCGGCCTGCCCCGCGTGCCCGGCTTGCCCGGCCCAGACCTGCACGCTCACGTGCAGTGGGCCGGCCACCTCCCACACCGAACCCGCCGAGGCGCCCGCGCTTGCCGCCGGGCCGGGCTGGCTGGCGGTGTGGCTGGCCGCCGCGGCCGGGGCCGCGGGCGCGTGGGCACTCGGGCGCCTGCGGCTCTTCGCCAGGCCGCCCGCCGCCCGCGCCGAGCCGCCGGCCCCGCCGGCGCTGCTGCCGGCGCTCGCCGCCTCTGCCGCCCCAGGCCCTGTGGCAGCCTGCCAGGCCTCGGCGCCAGGGCCAGTGACGCCCAGCCAGCGGCGAGCGCGGGCCCAGGAGCAGGATGGATCGTAGCGTCCCGGACGTTCCGGAGGCGCAGGTCCTCATCGACTTCATGGACGACGAGAACGGGCTGCGGTGGCACGCGAGGCTCCTCATCATCCAGACGCCCACGCCAGGGGTCTGGATCGGGAGCACGCCCGACTTCTCGGTCCAGCGGATCGACCTGAATGTGCACCGGGTGATCGCCCTCGCTCGTGGGCAGCCCTACCCGCCGGCGCAGTGGGCGGAGTCGTACGTCTTCGACAACCCCATCCCCGACGCCGACCTGAGGCGCGTCCGGCAGCAGGCGGCCGCCCTGGCGGCCGTGTTGGGCCAGGCCCCTCCCGCGGGCCCAGCCGCCCCGGGCGGCGTGGGGGTGTGGCGCGTCGCCGACCCCGCCGCCCGCAGCTTCGGCGACGAGGTGCCGGCCCAGATCCTCACGGACCGTGCGACCTTCATGACTCCCGAGGTCGCTGCCGACGAGGACTACCTGAGTGGCCTCGTCTTGATTGACAACTGCTGGACCTTCTGCCAGCTCGTGGCCGACGATGACCGTGCTGCCTGGGAGCGTGCGCTGGTGTCTGGCAATCGGCGGGACGATCGCGTGACAGGCGACGCCCGCGAGCCCATCTCGGGCCGACGCTTCATCTCCTTTGCCGACTCGTTCGGGCTGCAGCACGCTGCCGCCGAGCCGCCCTTCCCGCTGAGCGGCAGTCGGGTCACCCACGAGTTTGTGAAGACGCTCCGCGCGACTGGCATGGAGTGGATGTCTCACCACCTGGACTTCATCCACAAGTCGGGCATCTCGCCCAACAGCAACATCACGCGCGCACATCGGAGGCTCACAGAGGCGCTGCACGCCTTCCAGCAGCAGGACATGCTGAACCTGCCAAGCCTCTCGGGCGTCGAGATTCTGGTGCGCTACCTCGTGCAGATCGAGATGGCGGTGGCCCGCAACCCGCGCAGCCCGGACTTCCAGGACCTCGACGCGGTGGTGGCCTCGACGGTCAACGAGTATGGCGGCCTCGTCCTTCCCGAGTACTCCAAGTACATCGCTCAGATCCAGAAGGACGAGGCCTTCACTTTGAAGCAGCAGCGGCAGTGGCGCGAGGAGCAGGCCACGCGTCCCCGCGGGCGTGGCTCGGGCGACGACGCAGGCGGCGGCGCTGGCGGCGAGGACGGCGGCGCGGGGCGCTTCCGGGGCCGCGGGCGCGGCCGTGGAGGTGGAGGCGGACGCGGCGGTCGGGGCGACGCCTCGGCCGCCGCGCAGGGATGACTCCTGTCGCGCGGGCTGCGGAGAAGCGGCGTTCGCCCCGGCGCCGTTCGGCCAACGATACCTCCGCAGTCCGCTTCGCTGGCGGGCGCACGAGGGGACCTGATGCCGAAGGGGCCCCTCGATTTTTGACTGGTCGCGCTCACGGCGACCCCTTTCCTCTGCCGCTGCTGGGCAGATCGACGCCGAGGGAGGTGCTGCCCCTGAACCTCTCCTCCGGCGTGCGGCGGCGGTGCAACCAGGCGATCATGGCTCTGAACGACCTGGACGCTCCGCTGGCGGCTGCGCGGCGCCTCGCCTCGGTTCTCCCGGCGAACGCCGCCCAAGCATCAGTATTGCAGCGCGTCCATCAGCGAGTGGCCGCCTTCGGCGACCCCATCGGCGTGGACGGTGATGACGCGCTTTGTTCTCTCCTGAAGTCCAAGGACGTCTACAGCGGCCGGCCGACGCCTGTTCGGCCTTATGAGCCGCGCCTCCTCAAGGTTCTCGACAGCGGCATCTCGCCGCAGCCGATCCGCTCGCTGGTGCCGCCCTGGCTGCTGCCGCTGATCAACGAGCCGGAGAAGCACATCTTTCGGTCACAGGCGGTCCTCGACAGCATGGTGGAGGCCGGCGAGCTCCCCCCGATATACCCCTACTGGGATGCGAACCTGCGGCGGGACCCGGTCCTGCGGCTGGGCCTCTTCAAGCAGCTCATGCGCATTGGTCTCGTCGGTGTGCGCACGCGCTGCCGTGCCCGCGCCAGCATCTTCTTCGTTGGCAAGAAGGACGGCTCGCTGCGCATGGTGATTGACGGCCGCGAGCCCTCGGCTCTGCATCGCCGCCCGCCTCGGACCGAGCTCGGTTCGGCGGCGGCACTCAGCGGCCTCTGCCTCGACGCGGACTTGCTGGGCCGCGGCGGGCAGGGCTACCACGGGGCCAGCGCTGACCTGCGCCAGGGCTTCTACCAGATGCAGTGGCTCGAGATCGGCAGCTGGTTCTGCTTTGACTACCCCATGGCCATCCGCAACTTCGACACGGACCAGGTGTACGACGAGGTGCACCGCCGCTTCGAGCGCGTCGATCCCGACACCGTGGTCTACCCGTGCTTCCAGGGCCTCGCCATGGGCTGGAGCTGGTCGCTCTTCATCTGCAACGGCATCACCGAGGACGTCACCCGCATCGGCATCAGTCGGGCGCTGTCCATCGCGCCCGAGGAGGTCAGGATGGTCTCCGAGCGCTCCCCGTGTGCGCGCCTCGGCGCGGGCGAGCTCGCTGGGGCCTCCTACGTCGACAACGCCAACGTCGTCGGCTCGCCGCGCCGCCTGGTCGACGCGGCGCTGGAGGCTATCCTGCTCGAGTTCGAGCGTCGCGGCCTGGCCTACCACGAGGTGTGCTACGCCACGCGGGACTTCGTCTGCTGTGGAGTTCGGTTCGACTTCTGCGAGGGCCGAGCGGTGCCGCAGCGCGAGCGCGCCTGGCGGCTGCATCGGGCGGTCACCGCTCTGATCGACCGCCGCGGCTGCACGCCTGCGGCCATGGAGGTTGTGCTGGGGCACGTCGTGCACCACTTCATGCTCATGCGACCGGCCCTCGCTATCCTGAGCTCCTTGTACCGGGTCGTGTACGCGCCGAGCGACTACTGCCACTTCGACGCCGAGCAGCTGCGCGAGCTGGGGCTTATCAAGGCCCTCATTCCGCTCGCAGGTGTGGACCTCGGGGCCCCTTGGCACCCGTGGGCTTACTGCTCTGACGCCAGCCTGTGGGGCTACGCCCTGGCCACGTCGCGCTTCGATGAGAGCGAGCTCAGGGACATTGGCGCCTACCGCGAGCGCTGGCGGTTCGTCGCCATCGACCGGCATGCTGATGACCCTGGCGATCCGCCTGGTACCGAGGTCGCCACGCAGGCCGGCTTCACCGCGGGCGGCGACGACGCCGCCGTGTTCGCCGGGTTGGACTTGCCACCACGTGCGGGGCGTTCGTCACCATGCCTGGCAGCTCGACGGAGCCGGGCGGCTCGGATCGACGTGGAGGCGCCGGCCGCCGCCGCCTGCAGAGGTGGCATCCCGGCGCTGCCCGACGCCGCCCTCGCCGCACACAGGTGGCAGCTGGTGGTCCGCGGCGCCTTTCTCTTCGCGGCCCCGATCCACATCCTCGAGGGCCGGACGACGCTGCTGGGCCTCAGGCGGGCCACCCGCTCCGTGGCGGCTCACGGCTGCCGCGTCCTGTCTATCGGCGACAACCTCTCGTCCATGATGGCCTTCGAGAAGGGCCGCTGTGCCAACCCGGTGCTCCGCCAGCTGGCATGCCAGGCTGCCGCGCGGCAGATAGCCACCGGGATCCAGCACTACCATCGGTACTCGGAGAGCAGCCGAAACCCGACCGACCACGACTCCCGGGCGGCGGACCGTTTCGAGCTCGAGCCGGGCCAGACGCAGCGCGGGGCCCCGCGCGACCTGGCCCCGGCGCCTCCCCCTGCGCCGGCCGCCTCGCTGGCCAGCGGCGCGGGCCCGCACCGCCTGGGCGCCCGGCCGCGCGAGCGGCGCCGGGTGCGCCACGTGCTCGAGCTCTACGCCGGCTGCGCCCGCCTCACTGCCGCCTGTCTCGACGCGGGGCTGCAGTCATGGGTACCAGTCGACATCTCGCGGGGGCCCTGGCACGACCTGTCCGACAAGCGCGTCATCAGCGTGATCCGCTCCCTGATCGTGCGCCGGGACGTGTGGTATGTCCACTTCGGCACGCCGTGCACGCCCTTCAGCCTGGCCACCCCGGCGCGCAGCCGGGCCAAGCATTTTGCCTCTGGTAGTGCCTCGGTTTCGTTTGCCATAGACATGCTTCGCCTGTGTGTGCGATTTGGCGTGCGCTGGTCCGTCGAGAATCCTTCTTCCTCACGTCTCTGGCATTCTCCCGAGGTCACATCGTTCTTGGATCGTCACTGTCACTACTTCGTTTATATGCATTATTGCTACTACAACTGCCGCTACCTGAAGCCCACCACCCTTGTCACCGACCTGAAGCCGCTTCAGGCCCTCGAGGCCAGCTGCTCCCGTGATCACGTTCACGAGGTCCTTGCAGGCAAGGTTCGTCTGGGTCCCAAGGGTGCCGCCGTCTGGAAGACCAGCCTGGCCGGGCGTTATCCGGAGGCGTTGGCTCGGAAGTGGGCTAGCATCCTCCGCGCTTGCGCTCCCGCGTCAGGCCGCCTCGATGGTGCTCGCCCTGAATGCCGAGGGGAGGCTCAGCTGGCAGCCGCCGCCGAGTGCGACGACTGGACGCGCACCCCAGACCCTGTCTGCCCCGCCGCGGGCCACCAGGAGTGGTCGCCCGACCAGCTGGACTGGGGCAGCTGCCCGGCGCAGGCGAGAGCGGCCGAGCGGGATCGCCGCCGCCGATTTGGCCCAGCGCCCCGGCGCGGGGCCGCGGCGCCCCCCGGGCCTCGGAGCCCCTCGCCGCCGGTCGCGCCTGGCCGTGGGCTCGCAGCGGGCCGCCAACAACGACGTGGCCCGCGAGGACTTCCTGGCTCGGCGCCGGGTGAAGCCCCTGACCCAGCAGCACTACGCCCGTGCTGCGGCCGAGGTCCGGCGCTTCGCGCTTCAGCATCGGTACCCGCTGGCCACACCAGCTCAGAGAGACAAGCTGATGGTGGACTACCTGCAGAGCATCTTCCTGGCGGGGGACGGGATCTTCGCCGCGCGGACCGCCCTCTACGGCTACGCGTTCGAGGAGCGGGTCAACCTCAGGGACGTCACGGAGTTCCCTCAGGCCCGCCTCACGCTGAAGGGCTTCTCGAAGGCGTCGCCCGGCGAGCAGAGGGACCCCTGCCCCTGGGAGGCGGCGCTGCTGATCATCGATCAGTGCCTCACCTCCCACAGCCCGCGCCAGCAGCTCGTGGGCGCCGGCGTCGCCGTGGCTTTCGACGGCTACCTGCGCCTCTCGGAGCTGCTCAACCTGAAGGCCTGCGACGTGACCTGCCTCCGCCACTCCGCGACGTCGGCCTACCCCCAGGTCTCGATCACCCTGATGCCGGCCGCCCCGGCGGACTGCCCTCCGTCTGTGACGACGAAGGCCGGCGAGTACGACGACACGGTTACCTTCGGCGGCACCGGCAGCGCCGGCGCCTCGCGGCGCTGGGTGGCCAGGCTCCTGCGGGATCTCAAGGCCGCCACGCCGGCGACCAGGCCGCTCTTCCCGTTCAGCCACCGGGAGTTCGAGGTTGCCTTTCGTGAGGCGGCCGACGCCGCGGGCTTGCAGCGCCTCCGTCTCTGCCCGCACTCCCTTCGGCATGGCGGGGCCTCGACGGACTTCGCGCTGAAGCACCGGTCGCTGGCGGAGGTGCAGCGGCGCGGCCGCTGGAAGTGCGCCGCCAGCGTGCGACGCTATGAGAAGGCGGGGCGCCTGACTCGCCAGCTCGCCAAGATGTCCCAAGGCCAGCTGTCAGACGCCGCCCGTGTCGGCAGGAGGCTGGCCGCCAAATCGTCCTTTGTCTTCGGCGGCCGCTGATTGAGGTGAGCTTGCCTGCGCTCACCAGCTCCCAGTATGGGCGAGTATGGGCAAAGTTTCAGCATCGCTTGTGTGCACGTGCAATGGTCTGTGTTTCATGCGAGTGCCTCTTGGATGATCGCCGCCTTCGGCGGCACGATGCAGGCTGTGGAAAACACGTTTTCTTTTCACTCGGCTTCGCCGTGCACCGCCGTCTTCTCTGGTCGAGCGGGGTTAGGCTTTCTGCATAATGACTTTCTTTGAAGATAATTGTGCCTCATCTCTCGCTTGAGCTCGACCGCATGCGTATGTGCTCAAGTTTTTTCGGCACCGTCCGCCATCGCCCACCACCACCTGGGCAAAGTTTCAGCATCGCTTGTGTGCACGTGCAATGGTCTGTGTTTCATGCGAGTGCCTCTTAGATGATCGCCGCCTTCGGCGGCACGATGCAGGCTGTGGAAAACACGTTTTCTTTTCACTCGGCTTCGCCGTGCACCGCCGTCTTCTCTGGTCGAGCGGGGTTAGGCTTTCTGCATAATATATATATATATATATATATATATATCCTGGCCTCATCCCTCAGGGCAGCCCCTGCACGCCCCGGCCGTGCTGGAGGGCTTTCCGTGGCCGTCAGGCCTGGCCGCACGGGAGTCCTCCTGGGCTCGGGGATTGGCAGTCCCCTCTACACTCTACAGCAGACACCAGCCCTGCCGCTCTCACATTTCCGCGAAGCGCGGCGAAGACGAAGCGTGCGCCGTGCCGGAACAACCCATCCTGGGTGGACGTGTCGCATGTGTTGCCCTACTTGGTCGGCAAGGGCCACGCTACGATTGTCTATGCACCTGACACTTGGCCAAGTTCCAGTGCTACAGCGCGCTGCTGGCGAAAGCTGGGGCGGACAAATCCTGCCCCCCCTGACCAATTTGTATCTGCACAGGGCTACCCGTGACAATTATCGCCCAGGCGAGCGCGCAAAAATGCGAATGCCGCCACACACGCGTGCACCGATTCCGACAAGTGAGGAGGAGGAAGAGGAGGAGGAAGAGGAACGAGGGGGAAGAAAAAAAAACGCGGCGAGCAGACGCCAACATGCAGGAGGAGAGGGAGGGCGGCAGAGGCAGCAGCGAGCAAGCATGCACGTTGGGGGCGGGCGGGGGGCGGGGGGGACGAGTGGCGTCGGTGGCAGTCGGGGGGTCGTCGTGGGTCGCCGCGGGTCAGGGGGTCGTCGTGGTCGTCGGGGGGGCTGGTAGCCGTCTTGGGTCAGGGCCGTCACCGCAGCGGGGCGTCGGGCGGGGCAGACGGGGTCGTCGTCGGCAGGGGCGGGGGCGAGAGCTGGCAGGGGGCGGTTCACGCGGCATCCGCCGTGGCGGCTGCCGTGGCCGCGGCTAATCGCCCGTCCGTTGACCCCCAGGGGTGCTGGCCTGCTGCCCGGCCCCTTCGCCCGAGGTGCCGCGCGTGCTTGCACCTGGAATCCGCCGCGGTCTGAGTGGTGTCGCCCTCTCCTCCTCCGCGGCCAGTCTCTCCTCTTCCACGCTGCCTTCTGCGCAATTCGCCTCGGGCTCGCCCTGCGAAACGCGGCTCCTCCTTCTCGTCCCCGCCCTTCTCGTCGAGCTCCACCATGGGTTCCCCAAGGGCCCCTGGAGTCACAGCCGCCACCAGACCGCGCGCCGAGAGCGCCGCGCGTCCCGAGCACCCCTGCGGCGCTCGTGCTGTCGCCAGCGGCTCCCCGATGGCTCTGATGGTGGCGCTCGCATTCCGAGGGCCCTGCCGCTCCGATATCGGCGCTCCGATCACCGGGGCCCCACCGTCGGAGCCATGGAAGCCGCTGGACCGCCCCGGCCGCTGGGGGCCCCGCGATGGCCGCCAGCGCCGACGACGGTGGCCTGACGCGGGGCGCTCTGCGCCTCGACGCCAACGACGACGGCGACAGCGACATCGATCTCGACGAGGCCCCCCCGACGTGCCCGCAGCGCCTGGAGTCGGAGTTGCTCGGGGGCTGGACTGAGTAGACCGATGAGACCACTCCGACTGGGCTGGAGGGCGCCGCTATCCCAGCCATCTCGGACGCGGCCGCGGTCTTGGCATCTTGGGCAGACCCTCAGGCTTACCTCGAGCGGCATCCTCGTGTTGGCGCCGCCTTGGCATAGAGCCTATGCGCAGCGGGAGCCCACCCCGCCGTGGATATGATCGAGGATAGGGCTCGTCGCGCCAAGCTGGTGCTCACGTTGACCCACATCCTCGTGAAATGGCCTCTGGAGCCCGCGCGAGCGGCATCGGAGGCTGAGCGCGCGATGGTCGCGGCCCGTGCGTCATGCTTGGCCGACCTGCCCATTGTTTCCACGGACCGCTGGCGGTGCACTGGCTACACGCCGCTGCCTAACTTGGAGCCTCCTCCAGCGCTGGAGCGTTGGCTGGGCGCCCACCTGTCCAACATCCTGCGGACGTGGACATCCGGATCGCGGCTATCAGATGTCAGCCGCTCTGGCGCGCCAGGAAGGGAGGGTCGACTGGGCGTGAATTCAGCCAGAGGGCTCATGGGGCAGCTCTGCAAGGGCCACGAGAGGGCCCAGGCAGCCCTCGAGGGGCAGCCGCGTGGTGGCGTCATCCTTTGGGCCCCGCGTGAGACTCAACATCTTCAACGAGTTCTGGGAGGACTTCAGCATGCAGTTCTCCGCGGTGATAAGGACTTTGTTTTTTGGCCACTTGCGAGCGTGAGCCGATCCCCGAATATGGGGAAGCCCTCATGCTGGAGGACCTGTGGCGCTTCCCTCGTCTGTCCCAGAAGGCGTGGGCTCCTCTCGCCCAGCATGCTACTCACCTCCAGGAACCAGCCATCATGACGACGACGGCCCATGGTTCAGCATCCTCCGCGAACAAAAACCTATCCGTCTTCTACCTCTCGGGATGGTGGACAGGGGCGCGCGGAGGTAGTCTCTTGGTGCCCAGTGGCGTGCGCTGGCCGCTCCTTGCGCGTCTTCCGGGTGGGCAGCGAGCTCCAGTGGAGCCTTCCAGACAAGGCGCGCTCTATGCTAACTTCCGGGCACCAGTGGGATTACTTGAGAAAGGCCCCTTCCGCAGCCTCAGCGTCGGCCCTGGATGCAAACGCGCCCTATTCAAGGTGATGGTGGCCAAGAAGGAGTGTTCTGCACTGGGCGTCCGCTTGATGGTCCGCCAGCCCAAGAGCGCCGCGGCGCTTCAGGGAGCTGCTATCGGGTGCCAGACTATGCTGGGGGACCGGTCCTTTCGCATTCTCGAGTTCACCTCCTCCCAGGTTCTCGACCGCCACCGCAGCCGTCGCGACGAGATTATCTTGGTCTCCCCGGCCAGTGCCGTTGCACACACCTCGGCTGGGAATGAGAGTGGGGAGGGGGCGCTGACTGGCATCTTGCGCGACGACCCAGGCTTCGCAGCGATGCATGCTCGATGGGGGCGGGTTTCGGGGGGCCGCCCGTTTGCGCGCCCACGCGTTTTCGACTCCGTCCACAACCGGTCGGCGGCGCATCGGGCGCGCGCAGAAAGGTGGCGCGACGGCGCCTACTGCGCGGGGCCACGTCCAGCTGCGAGGACCTTTGGGCGGGCGGCCGCAGGAGCTGCTGTCGCGGCTTGCGGAGGCGACCAGCGCCAAGACGGGCATCCAGTGGACGCAGCGGCAACCTTCTGATGACGTCGTCCCGCAGTCGTGGGCTGTGGAGCTCACGCCATCCGGCGATGTCACTGGCCGCGTCCGCTTCCAGCTCGACACTCTGGACGGCGCGCGCCGCATGCAGGAGCCTCTTCAGGGGCGCGTTGTCGAGGTGAGCGGGGCCTGGGCGCCAGTGCAGGTCGTCAGCGCGGAGCTGGTGTCTGGGGGATTTCGCGCCCAACCAAGAGTAGTTGCATGACGGGCGCCGGCGCCGGAAGCGCCCTCGGGAGGCAGTGCGTCTGGTGTGGTCAGACTGGGGGTCCTCTTCCAGAGCTAATTCAATAATGATTATGTCAGCTTTGCCTGGGGCGATTTTCTTTCCTGCGACTTGTTCCCTCTCGCGTGGGCGTTCTTCAATGGCATCGCCCTCTCCGTCGTCTCCGCGCGCGGCGTCTTCTAGCGCAGGTGGCGCCGACTTCCTGGCCGCGCAGTGCTGCGGGCGCAGCGTCGGCCATGTCTGCGCCGCGAGGCGTGAACTGCTGGCGGTCGCATGGCGCCCGGTCCGTCGGGGGCGCGGGTATATTTGTGACGTAGAATGTCCTCGCCAAGTTTGGCGGCGCAGCTGCGGCGTCTCGGGTGGAAGTTGCGGCGGGGGGGGGGCGGCCATTGTACGGCTCGACAGCCCCGCTGGATTTTTGGACATTGTTGCGCTGCACCTTCGCGCCGTCGAGGCGCGCCGGCAACGGACAGACATTCGCGATGAGTTTTCCGTCTCATGTCCAGCGCCGTTTGCGGGCCGCCGCCATCTTCGCAGGGGGCTGGAACTTCGCGCGGGGGGGCGCCGACGGGATGGACCTCGCAGGCGCTTCTTGGCAAATGGGGCGCGATGCGGACGAGCGCCGGGAGTGGGCCGATGCGTTCTTCCAGCCATGATGCTTTTATGGGACTCAGCAGCCAAAATTTACGCATCGCATTTTTCTCGTGGCACCTCTCGTTTGGACAGGGCTTATTAAACGCGCATTTGGCGGAGCAGTTGTATTTCTCTTGGAGCTGCGCTGCGTTGAGCAGGGCGCTGGGTTTATCGGCCCATCGACCCATCGAGATATCACCTAGGGCCGCGCGACCAGATGCCAGACGACGCCAGCCTATCCCGATGGCGCCCCAGAACCCAGGGCTGGGCCGCGCGCGTGGAGATGCGCTTTCAAGGGCTCTGGGGCGGAGACGCGCCACGGGGCGCGCGACGTCGCCGCCTCTTGCTGGCGAAGCGGCCCATCTCCCAGATCAGCCTCGAGGACCGCGGCCGCGGGGTCATCGGCGGGGCATCGGGGCCAGCGGGCCAACTGGGCGCGGCGATCCGCTGCTTGAGGGCCGCGGAGTCCGGGAGAGTCCCGGCTGTCCAGCGAGCCCTCCGGGAGCTGCTGGACATCTCTCGTCGGGCTTCTGTCCCAGGTTTTATCGATGGCACCGCAGATGCCAGTGGCAACGGAATCCTGGAACTTGCGAGGGCAGGCAGTCGGAGTGACGTCGAGGCGCCGCGCCAGGAATTGCCGGACCTCTCGGATGCTCCAGCTGTCGCCCGGCGGGGCTCCATTGCTGACAAAAGGCGTCGCCTGAAGCCTAGCTCACCCACGCAGCTGAGAGCAACCAGGGGGGCGGGCGGGCAGGTGGCCACAGTCCCCGAAACCATCGCCAAGACTCTGCAGGACCACTGGAGCGCGACCTTCCAAGAGAGAGGCATCGACGACGCACTTTTGCAGAGCTGGCTTCGGGAAGCAGGTTCTACGCAGGCGCGCCCGCCATTGTCTCGGGATGCGCGCCATTGGCCAATCGCCAGGGGGGGCGCGGAATGGGCAGTGCGCACCGCTAAGAACATAATTAGCCCTAGGACCGGACGGCATCCCAGCATGCCTATGGAAACGCCTTGGGCGTTTGGCCGTCGACGTCTTGCGCGACGCAGCCGCGCGCCTTGCTGTCGACACCGCCGTGGGCGACATCCGCGAAGCCCGCGGCGACGAGGACGGTGGGGCCGACGACTTCAACTTGGGCATCTTGTGTTGCATCCCCAAGGCGACAGAGGACATCGACGCTGTCGCTGGCGCGGTGTGCGCTCCTGGAGCCGCGCGGCCTTTGTCCTTAGTCGATGTGTCGAATCGCCTGCTGTCGTCTGCGTGCAAGCATCGATAGGAACAATGCTTGGGGTCTTGGGTCTCCAAGCCCCAGAGGGGATTCTTGCCCGGCCGCTCGATGCTACTCAACGCGGTGGAAAACCGAGGCCGAGGCATTGCAGGCGGCGGCGACGCGCGCGCAGGGCATGCTCATCCGGATCGATTTCAAGGCTGCATTCCCCGGCGTTGCTCGCCGCTTCCTGATGGGGTGCTCACGGTGTTGCCGTTCCGGGCGGGGCGTTTTCCATGCTCGGGGCTCTCTGCAATGGCGGGGCGTGCAAGGCGGCGGTTGAAGGCTCTCTGTGGCCCGGATTTGACAGGCGATCTGGCATCCGCCAGGGGTGCCCCCTTTCGCTTCTGATTTTCGCCGCGTGCACGGATGTGGTTCTTCGCGGTCTCCAGGTGCGCTTAGGGTGCGCGTGTTCGGCGCGGGCCTTCGCAGACGATATGGGTGTTGTCTTGGAGGGCGTTGAAACGCAGCTCCCAATTCTGGCACGGGCGTTGCAATAATTTGGGCAACTCTCTGGCATGCAGGTCAGCATGGAGAAAACATGTGGCACCCCACTGAGCGATGACGCGCATGCCGCCGTGCAGGCCTTGATCGCGCGAGCTGTGCCAGACTGGGCTGCTCTTCCGCTTCGCCAGGATGTCGCGCGCCCTGGTTGCCTTGTCGGCCCGGGCAAAGTTGGCAAGACGTGGGGCCGCGCTGCAGCCAGATTTCGGGGCCGCGTGTCTGGCTGGCAATGGTTATCGCTCGGGCTCCACTTCGCCACCTTCGTGTACAATGCTCGCGCCCTCCCAGTCTTGAGCTTCGCCGCCCAGATCGCGGGCGTGGATTGCGGCGCCCAGCAGGTCGAGGAGTGGGCTTTGCGGCGTGTTGCTCCAGGCCCGGGAATTTGGGCGATGCCAAAAGATCTGTTAAACCTCGACGCGCTTTCTGGGCTGCCGTGCGCATTCGGAAAGTTGGCGGCGCTCGCGCCGGCAGCCCAGCTCGGGGCGGCCGCGCATGAGGTCCGCGACCTCGGACAGGCATGCCTCCGCAGAGTAGTGCGGCAGATTCGCGAAGCGGGGTCGCAGTCGGACTACGTGCAGGGAGTTGCCAGGTGGTCAAGCTGGTTGGAACGCTCTTTCCCGATCGTATTGGAGCGCGCCGACAGCTACCTTCGAGGCCAGGGCGTCCGCAGCGAGGATATTGCTGCCACCCTGGCAAGCATGCCCGCCGAGTCCCTAGCGGCCGACCGCTGGCAGGCCATGCGGCGCCGATTCCAACGGGCAGCGCGAGCACGCATCAGGCGGCATGACACGCAAGCTATAGAGAGAGATGCGCGTGCGGCACAAGTTGAGCCTGTTTCGATGCTGTGTGCCGCGACGCACCCCTCGGGTCGTTGCCTGTCTGCTCCTAGACCTGGCGCAGACGTTGAATGACCTTGTGCCGCCGAGGGTGCGCGCAGCTGTGTTCCGCACTGCGTGGACTGGGCGGTGACAGCACGTCGCTTCCAACAGCGCGACGGCCCTCGCAACTTCTGCATGCTCGGATGTGGCGGGGCAGCGCAGGACAGCGTGGAGCACTACTCGAGGTGCAGGGTCGTTCGGCGAGTCCACGACACGTTGTTTAATATCACAGACGAGTGGTTTGTACCATGGTGGCTTGGGGTCCACGACGACCAGAGCAATGACCGGCTGCTCGCCCTGGGCGCTCTCGGGGCTTACGCGGCATTCCGGGCCGCGACCACGGCGCGCCATCAAGGTGGTTTCACGACTTCGGATGGCGAGCGGGCGCTGCAACAACCTATCCGCGAGGCGGTCGGGGGCCGCGGCAGGTCCGAGAACCTCCTCGCCGAAGTCT
>CAUYUJ010015243.1:42500-60906 GCA_963575745.1 Prorocentrum cordatum
ATGGCAGTTTTTCACATTGCAGGTTTTCGGCACTGCATTCTTTGGAGCTGCAGTTTCGTTGCATGAGCTTGGGCTTAGGATTTCGCGTGCGAGCCGAACGTAGTCTGGGGAGGTCCAGGGGTATGACGAGCGCAGTGTCAACCACGGCGACGCGACATCAATCAAGTTTGTGTTGGATTGCAGTTTTTTTGAATTGCAGTTGTTTGCATTGACGATGTTTCAGCATTGCTTGTTTGGCGCTGTAGTTTCGCTGCTCGAGCCTGAGCTGACGATTTCTAGTGCGAGCCGACCGTGGTTTGGGGATGTCCAGAGAGGTGCGAAGCGCGCAGCGCCATCCACCACGACAGAAACTACAGGGTTTAGCATCGCAGCTTTGTGTTGTTGACATCGTACATGTTTGTCTGAATTGCATGTTTTTACGGTGTAGTTTCGCTGCTAGAGCTTGGGCTTAGGGTTCCCCATGATAGCCGAACGTAGCTTGTGGACGTCCAGGGAGGTGCGAAGCGCGAAGTGTCAACCACTGCTACGGCGGCAGAACACAGTTTTCTTTGCATTGCAGTTGTTTGTTCCATTGCATGTTGTTACGCATTGCATGTTTAGCGCTGTAATTTCGCTGCTAGAGCCCGGGATTGGGATTTCGCGTGCGAGGCGAACGTACTTTTGGGACGTCTAGGTAGGTGCGACGCGCTCAGCGCCAACCACCACTACATAATACATAGGTTTCTTTGCATTGCATTTTTCCCAACCATCCTGTGTTGGGTCCTCGTTTTGAAGAGGCAGCGCCCCGCGTCCACCTCTCCTTCCTCCTCCCCGTCCCCCCTCTTCCCACCATCATCATCATCATCATCATCATCATCATCATCATCATCATCATCATCATCATCATCATCATCATCATCATCATCATCATCCATCCTCATCCTCATCCTCATCCTCATCCTCATCCTCATCCTCATCCTCATCCTCATCCTCATCCTCATCTTCATCCTCATCCTCATCCTCATCCTCATCAGCGTCAGCGTCAGCATCAGCATCAGCATCAGCATCAGCATCAGCATCAGCATCAGCATCATCATCAGCAGCAGCAGCAGCAGCAGCAGCAGCAGCATCATCATCATCATCATCATCATCATCATCATCATCATCATCATCATCATCAGCAGCATCATCATCATCATCAGTCCGTAGCCATTTGGCTCAAGCGAGCTCAGGTGCGGGAGGCCCTAGCGGCGCGCGCGCGGTGCACGCGGGCGGGCGTTCCAGTGGCCATGGATGGACGGGCGCTGCGGCTGCGGCGTCAGCGCTGGCAGGAGTGGGGGCGGGCGGCGGCGCTGGCATGCAGGATGAGGGGCTTGCGCGAGGCCCTGGCCGCGCACTGGGCGCTGGGCGACCGCCTGGGCGGCCATGCCCCGTGTTTCGGGGAGGCGGTGGCCACGGGGCGGCTGCTGGGCTGCCCAGTGGAGGTGTTCGCGGAAGCGCAGGAGCACCTGGCCCAGGGGAACTGGGCGAGGCACGCGCCACCCCCAGGCCGCGCGCGCCTGCCAGGGCCGCCGCCCGGAGCAGCGCGGGCGGATGAGCTGGAGGTTCCGTTGCTGGCGGAAGCGGCGGGCCAGTCGTGGCCAGCGCGGACAGCTCTGCGCGGAGGGGCGCGGCCCTTCGCCCCGCTGCGGCACTACCTGATGCCCGACGCGGAGCCCTTTGGCGAGCAAGCGGCGGCGGCGGCGGCGGCGGCGCCCCACCTCGCGGAGGAGACCTTCTGCGAGCAGGCGGCGGTGGCGGCGGCGCCCAGCCTCGCGGCGCCCCTCGGCGAGCAGGCGGCGGCGGCGGCGTCGCCCAACCTCGCGGAGGAGCCCTTCGGCGAGAAGGCGGCGGCGGCAGCGGCGCCCGACATCGCGGAGCCCCTCGGCGAGAAGGCGGCGGCGGCGCCGCCCTACCCCGCAAAGCCCCTCGGCGAGCAGGCGGCGGCGGTAGCGGCGCCCTACCTTGCGGAACCCCTCGGCGAGCAGGCTGCGGCGGCGGCGGCGGTGGCGCCCTACCTTGCGGAACCCCTCGGCGGGCAGGCTGCGGCGGCGGCGGCGCCCTACCTCGCGGTGTCCCTCGGCGACCAGGCGGCGGCGCCGCCGCCCCACCTTGCAGAGCCCTTCGGCGAACACTTCTTCGATTGGATCGACGACTCGGAGCTCTTCGGCCCGGGGGGGCCGATTGAGAGGGCGCATTTCCTCGACCGCGCCAGCCTCGATGCGCTGGCGGCCGCGTCCACGGTGCAGCGCGACGCTGTGGATGAGCTCTGGCTGTGCGTGATAAACCGGGCCAGGGGCGACCACGCCGCAGGGTGCGACGTGGACATGGACGAGTATATGTGGGCAGTGGCGGCCGAGGCCGATGGACTCGGCGACAGACTGAGACGGTCGCAGTATGGGTTGCGTCTGCGCGGGGACCTTGGGAAAGGGGGCCCGAACACCCAGTGGGTGAGTGAGCCTGCCGCGACGCCGCGCCGAGACCGATCGAGGTCTCCTGCGAGAGGTGGGGGGGGGGGCGCTTCGGAGTAATGTAGCTGATGGAGCAGTTCGGGGGAGACCGCCTGTCGGCCGCTTCCGCATTCGGGAGAGCGGGGTCATCATCGTCATCATCGTCGCCATCATCACCACCATCATCACCATCATCATGATCACCATCATCTGCATCAACCCATCATCGTCATCACATCTTCATCGTCATCATCACCATCGAACTCTTCACCGTCGTCGTAATTTTCTCAACCATCCTGTGTTGGGCCTTCGCATGGAAGAGACAGCGCCCCGCGTCACCTTTCTCCCGCTGCCCCCCTCCCGCTGCCCCCTCCCGCCTCTTCCTCCTCCTCCTCCTCCTCCTCCTCCTCCTCCTCCTCCTCCCCCTCCTCCCCCTCAGCATCATCATCGCGCGGTCCGTGGCCCCACGGGGAGCTCCGCCGAAGGCCTCAGTGGCAAAGTTCGCATGCGGTTCCCCGCCCATTTCGGCGCGCCCTTCACGCGGTTCGTGGCCCCACAGGGAGCTTCGCCGAAAACCTCAGTGGCAAAGCTCGCATGCGTTTCCCCGCCCCACGCGGCTCGTGGCCCCAAATGAAATTCCGCCGAAAACTTCAGTAGCACAGTTCGTGTGCGGTTCCCCTTCCACACCCCTCACGCGGCTCGTGGCCACATAGGGAGCTCTACCGAATGCCTCAATGGCAAAGTTTGCATGCGGTTCCCCGCCCATTTCGGCACACCCCTCACACGGCGCGTGGCCCCACAGGGAACTCCGCCGAAGGCCTCAGTGGCAACGTTTGAAATCGGTGGCCCGCCCATTTCGGCACGCCCCTCACACGGTTCGTGGCCCCACCGGGAGCTCCGCCGAAGGCCTCAGTGGCAAAGTTTGCATGCGGTTCCCCGCCCCTTTCGGCACACACCTCACACGGCTCGTGCCCCCAAAGGGGGCCCCGCCGAAGACCTCAGTGGCAATGTTCGCATGCGGTTCCCCGCCCATGTCGGCACACCCCTCACACGGTTCGTGGCCCTACAAGGAAGCCGCCGAAGGCCTCAGTGGCAAAGCTCGCATACTGTTCCCCGCCTTTTTCGGCACACCCCTCACGCGGTTCGTGGCCTTACGGGGAGCTTCGCCGAAAGCTTCAGAGGCAAAGTTCGCATGCGACTCTCCGCCCATGTCAGCACACCCCTCACACGGTTCGTGGCCCCACAGGGAGCTTTGCCGAAGACTTCAGTGGCCACGTTCGCGTGCGGTTCCCCGCCCATTTCGGTACACCCTTCACACGGTTCGTGGCCCCGCTGGGAGCTTCGCCGAAGGTTTCAGTGGCAAAGTTTGCATCGGGTTCCCCGCCAATTTCGGCACACTTTTCATACGGTTCGTGGCCCCGGGGGGGCTGCGCAGAATGCTTCAGCTGGAAGGTTCGCATGCGGTTCCCCGCCCATTTCGGCACACCCCTCACACGGTTCGTGGCCCCATAGGGAGGCCCGTCGAACGATGGACCCAGAACGCAGTATCCACAATTGTTTATGGTTGGACCCTTCGTCCAGCAATTTGACATTGCAGGTTTTTGTCTGCTTTGCATTTTTTTGAATTTCAGTTTCGCTTCAAGGGTTTGAGCTGAGGATTTCGCGTGCGAGCCGCACATGGTTCGGGGACCTCCAACGTATCTGGGTCTGGCTGGTCTGGCATTGTATTCCTCGCTCTTAGTGGTGCTGGTCTGACTGGTCTGGTCTGGCCTGGTCTGGGTGTATGTGGCTGATCTGTTTGGCATGGTCAGTTTGGAGTGTTTTTTCCTTGATTGGCTTGCTTAGTCTGGCGAGGTTGCTCCTCTTGGTCTGCTTGGTCTTGTCGGCAGGTAGTTCTCGAATCCGATCCAGATTAGGTGGTCTCATCGGTTTGTTTGCGCAGGCTTCTTCTCGTATCTGGTCAATTCAGTTGGTTTGCTTTGTTCGGGTCGCTGGGCTTGCCTTGGTTAGTTGTTTGGTCTGGTTTGCTTGTTATTGTCAGGTGTGCTCTGGCAGGTCTGGTCTGATGTTGTTGATATGGCATTGCGCTGCTCGCTCTTATCAATCTTGGTCTGATTGCTCCGGTCTGGTCTGTGCGTGGCTGGTGTGGTTCGCATGGTTAGTCTCGCTGATCCGCTTTGCATGGTTAGTTCGAGGTGGCTGCTATGATATCTGGTTGGTCTGTTCTGTTTGTCTTCTTGGTCTTGCGTGGTTGTGCCACCTGGTCTGGTTGGCCTGGTCGACAGGTCTTCCTCGGATCCTATCCAGGTTAGGTGGTGTCATCTGTTTGTTCACGTAGGCTCTTTCTCTTGTTTGGTTAATTCAGTTGGTTTGTGTTGGTCGGGCTGCCGTTGGTTGGTCTGATTTGCTTGGTATGGTCTGGTCTGCTCTGACTAATCGAGCAGGTCATCTGGTGGGTCTGGTCTAGTCTGGTTGGTCTGGCCTGCCTGGTTGGTTCATTGGTCCTGGTTGGTGGTCGATTGGTTACTGTACTTGGTCTGCGTCATCCAATGATTTGGCTGGTCCAACTAGTTTATCTGGCTTTCCTGTGTCCGCCTGCTGTGCATAAACTGGACGAGGACGAGGAGCAGCAGCAGGATCAGCGGCAGGGGCCACACCAGCGCGTGGATAGAGAGACATCCGAGGCGGATCGGGAGGATGAAAGGGAGGAGAGTTTGCTTCGGCAGCCAGATTCGCGCTTCGGACCGAAAGCAGCGATGGGGCCTGAGAACTTTTCGGTTCTAGCGGCTTAGAATACTGATGATAAGTATGGTATGATGCTGTTGATGATGACGACGATGTTGCTGACGCTGATGATGATAAGGATGATGCTGCCCGCAATTACGATGACGATGACGATGATGATGATGCTGATGATGATGAAAATTGATGATGATGACGATGATGATGATGGTGACGATGATGGTGGTGCTGATGATGATGATGATGGTGATGATGATGAGGGTGATGATGGGGACGATTGTGATCTGCTACTGTTGATGATGATGCTGATGCTGATGATGCTCATGATGATGATGATGATGATGATGATGATGATGACGATGCTGACGATGCTGACAATGATGATGATGATGATGATGATGATGATGATGATGTTGATGCTGATAATGCTGATGACGATGACGATGACGATGACGATGACAACGATCATGGTGATGCTGATGATTGCGATGATGATGCTGATGATGATGGTGATGATGATGATGATGCTGTTGCTGATGCTGATGATGATGATCATGATGCTGATGATGATGATGATGATGCTGGTGATAATGTTGATGATGATGATCATGCTGCTGATGACGATGATGATGCTGATGCTGATGCTGATGCTGATGCTGATGCTGATGCTGCTGCTGATGATGATGATGAGGATGAGGATGAGGATGAGGATGATGATGGTGATGATGATGATGATGATGATGATGATGAGGATGATGATTATTGAGGAGGGGACGGAAGATGATGATGATGATGATGATGCTGATGATGATGATGATGATGATGCTGATGATGATGATGATGATGATGATGATGATGATTGATGATGATGATGATGATGATGATGATGATGATGATGATGATGATGATGATGATGATGATGATGATGATGATGATGATGATGATGATGATGATGATGATGATGATGATGATGCTGATGATGATGATGATGATGATGATGATGATGATGATGATGATGCTGATGCTGCTGATGATGATGATGATGATGATGATGATGATGATGATGATGATGATGATGATGATGATGATGATGATGATGATGATGATGATGATGATGATGATGATGATGATGCTATCGTTGATGATGCTGATGATGATGATGATGAGGAGGAGGAGGAGGAGGAGGAGGAGGAGGAGACTGGTGAACTGACTGGGAGTGAGGTAGGACGAAGGGGGCTGCCTCAGCGGACGACTCGCTCAATCCCAGGACGCGATCGCCGCTGCAGCGGCCACGTCAGCGCTGGCCGCGTTGGAGGCGATGAACATTCGCAGGATGGGCTTTCGAATGGATGTGGCAACAGCCCAGACTTCCGGCGCCCTGGAAAAGCCCGACGGGGTCTTCCGGAGTTTTTCCTTTTGGTGGCCCGTTTCGTGCACGAGGTCACCAGATATCAGCCCATGGCACGAAATCCATGCGAATGTTGGGGTCGACAACCCTGTAGCCCGACGTATTGAACAAAATCAGGATGTCGGAGGTCTGAGAGGTGGAGTGGGGAAAGTGCAAGTGAAAGGCCAGAAAGAGGGAGGGCACGAGGGAGAGGGGGCAGCTGGAGGGCGAGAGGGAGGGCGAAAGGGGCAGGGAGAGTGGAGAGGAGAGAGAAGGCGAGGAGGCGAGGGAAAAGAGGAGGCAGGGGATGGGGAGGGTGATGGAGAGCACACCGGCAACTCCGCGCTCGTCGCCGTGCTGCTCCGGGCCAGTCCGCCCGCAGTCCCCGCTCACGCACATGCGCGCAGGAGGCCCAGGCCAGCTGGGGGGGGGTTCAGCGCAGATCCAAGAATTCCGCGCGGACCTCTACGCGTGGGGTCCGAGTGGATGAGGTCGGAGTGTCGCGCCGCATCGCCGGTGCAGCCGATGCATCGGCGATGTGTGGCTCCATCTGGAGCCTGTTTAAGTGAGAAAGTGCCTGGTAGAACCAAACAGTGGACGCCCGACCCGCGACGAGCACAAGCACTGTTCGGGCTTAACAAAACTAGTGCGAAGAGAGCGCACGCGCTTTTGGCCGCTGCAGGCGCGTGCCGTCCCTCTCACGCTCACGTCAGGCCTCAGCAGAGGCCTGGCTGTGCCGCCAGGCTGGCGGCTCCTCGGCCCGAACCGCTAGGCGGTCAAGGCCGAAAAAGTGAAAAGGACCTACGATGGGCCAGGGAGGGCCTGGGAGGGAAGGGCCCGAGAAGGAACTTGAGCCCCAGAGGGGCCGCGGAGAGGGGGAAAGGGAAAAAGGCAAGAGAGACCCTTCCCCCTCACCAGGCACTACTCCCTGAAACCCTACGTTTTACGCACGCTCAAACTCTCACGTTTAAGTGAGAAAGTGCCTGGTAGAACCAAACAGTGGACGCCCGACCCGCGACGAGCACAAGCACTGTTCGGGCTTAACAAAACTAGTGCGAAGAGAGCGCACGCGCTTTTGGCCGCTGCAGGCGCGTGCCGTCCCTCTCACGCTCACGTCAGGCCTCAGCAGAGGCCTGGCTGTGCCGCCAGGCGGCTCCTCGGCCACCCAGCTCCTCACGCCCCCTCGGCGCCCGTGACTTGCGGGTGGTGCCGAACGGGGCTCACAGCTGGGCACCTCGCTGCACAGCGCGTGCAGGCGTCGGCGGAGCACCCGCCGGCTTCCTCCACCTCTCCTCGGGGACCGCGCTGGCGGGACGCCCCGGCCACCTCCGCCTCTCCTCGGGGACCGCACTGGCGGGACGCCCCGGCCCTCGGCCTCCTCACCTCCGCCCGCCCCTTCGGCGCCCGTGCCTTGCGGGTGGTGCCGACTGGGGCTGGCAGCCCTCCTCCACCTCACTTTCGTACATCGATCCAGTGGGTCGCCACTGCCCCCAGGCCGCTACCCCAGGACTGCGCACAATCCAACCACGGCTCCTCCAGTGTTGACCCGCCTTAGTTCTAAGCTCGCACTCCTGCTACTGTCCTCAGGCTCCCGGCTCCTTCTTCGCACCAGCAGCCGGTCCGTCTCCCGACACACCCGCCTTATATCCTACGTGCAGGGTCGCAACCGACTTCGCCATCGCCTCAGACACTCCGGAGGCGTCCTCATTTGCCTCCCACAGATACTGGTGGAAAGCTCCACTGTTCCACCGTCCCCATCGCTTGACCAGCTCCGTGTCCTGAAAGCAATGGTACAAGGCCGTCGCTCCCCCAATTCGGAGCGAATGACTCTTGAACCTGTCAGGCGGGTAGCCCTCCAACGCTGCTGCCTTCTGAAG
Source organism: Prorocentrum cordatum (assembly GCA_963575745.1). NCBI lineage: Eukaryota > Dinophyceae > Prorocentrales > Prorocentraceae > Prorocentrum > Prorocentrum cordatum. The sequence continues at coordinate 50,975 of CAUYUJ010015243.1, forward strand.
TAATCCCTGGATGCGCTCCCGCGTGATCGGGCTACCGTCTTCCCACCTCGCCAGAGGTAGATGTGCCTCTTTGCCCACGATACGGCTCGGGAACCAGTTGTTGTAGCACTCCGCCGCCCACACCGGGCAGATGCCGTGCGGGTCGTTCGACCGGAAGTGGTTCCTCGCCTGCCCTGCTCCCTTCTGGTCCGCCTTCGAAGCCTTAAACCACAGCACCACCTCGTCCGCGGCGGCGAAGTGACTCACCTGCTCGCCTTTGCACTTCGGGGAAATATCCAGCCCGGTCAAGACCTTCTTCAAATCCCAATGCCCCGAGTGAGCATACTCGCCGATCCGCATCATAAAGAAGAACGCGAAGATCACGCAGAAGTACAAGGCGGCGTCGTCCGCACACAGGTCCGGCTTCAGCATATCTCGTATCCTCCTCAGCATCTTGGTCGTCACCGGGAGCTTCCTCTTCCCAGGACCTTGCCAATTCTCTATCCCATTCAACGCCATCCACAGTCGCGGCTTACCCGCCAAGGGGTCGGGCTCACCCAGCATCACATGATGTGAGCTGATCCCCAGCAACTTCGACCGTATCGTGCCGTGCGACCGCTTCAGGCTGTTGTACAGGTGCACCATGAACAGCAGCATCTCCTCCTCGTCCTGGTGACGCTCCTCGCGAGTCTCCCCATGCAGGATGGGCGATTTCCTGCGGATGCGACAGAACGTCGTCCACTGCCTCCAGGCAACCCCATAGGTCGCCTTCGTCCCCTTGGCCACCGAGGCCACCACTGCAGCATCCACCAACTTCAGGAGCTCTGGCGCGTACCCCTCATCCGCGCGCCCGCCGGCACGCCTGGAGTCCTCCCTGGCGATCTGCCTCAGCTGACGCTCGAGCCCTTCACTGCCCTGTCCGCTGCCTGCTGCCGCTTCCAGGTACCGGCTCACCGCCTCCGGGTCGATGCCCTCGGATGGTCCAGCCTCCGGTGCCGCACGCCGTGCCACCTCCTCACGCTCGCACTCCTCTCCTCCCCCGCGCCCGGGGGGGGCCGCGACGGCACGCCCTGCCTCAGCTGCCCTCTGCCTTGCCGACAGCCGGTCATTGGCCATCGAAATGGGGTAGGTCTTGTTGCACATCGGGCAGCACGTGTCCCGGCCCTCACCCTGCACACCGCAATACTCGCACCACGCATAGCGGGCGTCTGGGCCGCCTCCTGGGAAAGGCACTGGCCGACGTGCTTCAACCTCCTCCTCTGATTCCTCGTAGTCCCCCTCCGAGTAGGACTCGGGCGAGTTGAGGTCCCTTACAGCCTCGGCAGCACGTGCAGGTCCACCAGGCCTGAGCGGGTCCTCCTCCGCTCGGTGGCCCGGGGGCTGTGGCCGCCTCTCCGACCCACCGGACCCTCTCGACCCCCCGGAATGGGGTTCCCAACTTCCTGGTTGGGGCAGCGGCTCGCGGTCGGTCCGCCTTCCTGGCTGCGGGAGTGGCTCTCGACCCGGCCGAGGGTGGACCGCTGATGCCTCCGCCCCGGAGCCACTCGCCCGGGGGCGGTCCTCCTCCTCTGGAGCGGACCATAGCCCTGTCCTCTGGAACTCCACCCGCCGAGCGAGCGCACGGTAAGTCTGACCAACCGCCCGCGCGACCTCTGCCGGGGGTTCCTCCTCCGACCTCTCCTCCTGCTTGACAGCTGCCGGTGCGGGCGGGGTCTTCGCCCTTAGATGGATGTACTCCGCCTGCCCTGCACCAGGGTGCCCGGCCGCATCCTTGGGCCGATCTGCCTCCGCCTTCCTCTGCCGGGCAGCGCCTCGCTCCTCATGCGCCCGCCGGGCGAGCTCCCCTGGTGAAGGGGGGGGCACTCCTCGCTTGGACCTCTGCTGCCGCTCTCCTCACCCTGCTCCTCCGCAGCCCCTGACTCAGACCCCGCAGGGGGGGCGGCCAACGCAGCGGCGGCTAGCACCCGGGCGGCAGCCGCTGCGATCTCTTGCTTGCGCTCCTGCTTGCGCTTCTTTCTTACTGCTGCGGTCTCTGACGGCCCCTCCCCTTCCGGGGTTGGCTGACCGTGGGGCATCTTCTCGCAATGCCTGAAGTGCTTCGCGCCTCCTTCTGCCCAGTCCGCTCCCTCCGACCGCCCTGCGCACTTGTTGCAGCAGAAACCTGGTCGCCACAGCGCTCCCCCATCGACAGCAGTCGCGGGTTGGGAGTGCTCCAAGTACGGGCACCCTGGGTAACGGCACGGCCGCAGGGCTTCCCTCGCCTCTGGGGGGGGTGGGGCCTGATCCGCTCCACTGGCGCCCTCTCCCATCCCTTCAGCAGCGGCGCGTCGCCCGGTGGCCGTCCAGGGACCCCAGCTCTCATCCTCAGAACCTCCCGCATGGCGGCTCCTGGTGGCCAACAGGTCTCCTCCAGCACCCAGGAGCTGGCCCTGCGCCTCTCCGGCGGGCGAGCCCTCGGGCTGCAGGCCCTCCCTGGCCGTCCTGGGCGGTGCCTTCGCCACCACCGGCCGAGGTTCCTCCCAGATGGGTGGGAGATGGCCGCCCGGCGCCGCTTTGGGTGGTGGGTGCCCCGAAGCCTCCTCGCCTGCTGCCTGGGCTCCAGGGCCGCCGCTGCCACTCGCCTCCTCGCTCGATGGGGGGCAGTGGCCAGCCTCCCTCTGCCTCTTCTGGAGGTCCTCGTGTCGTGCCTGACAGTACGGCCCATGGGTGTCGCCCTCCGTGTCCCGGCACGTCCGACAGCAGTACCGGCCCCAGTCGTGCTCCAAGCGTGCGCAGCTCCTCCCACACTTGTTCCAGCACTGCGGCCCTCCATCTGGGTCGCGTCCCACTCGCAGTGAGATCACATCGGGGTAGGGGTCGTCGAGCAAGCTCTGCGCTCTCTCCTCTGGCAGCATGCCACCGTGCCGCTCGCTCCTCCTTGCGGTCTCCTGCCGACGCCTCTCGTCGGCTTGGAGCCAGCTCGTGAGCTCCCGTCGTCTCTCCTCGTCCTCTGGGCGGTGGCATATACCCGCCGTCCTTCCTCCTGACTCGGTGGATACCTCCGCTTGCCTGAGGGCTGCTGTTAGCGCAGCCGCAGCTGCCCGCGGGGGGCACGCTCGCACGACTCCCCTCAGTAGGTCCCCACGGCTCAGCTGCCCACAAAGTCTGGGCCAGTCAGCACTGGACCCTCCGCGCCAGTGCCAGACCTCCTGCGCTTGGAGCGGTCGGACCCCCGGCGGGGGCCCCTTCGCATCGTAGACCAGCACGGGCTCCAGCACCCCGCTCTCCTCCACCCGAGGGGTCGGTGAGGGACCGGAGCCGCCGTACACGGGGCGCCTGCCAACCTGCCCCCGCGGATGCCAATGGCCAACGATCCGCGGGGGGTGAGGGGGCGACCGCGCCGCCCGCGGGTCCACCACCAACCGCCCCTCCTCAGGCGCCAGCCACTCCTCCTCCTCGACTCGGCGAGCGTTCATCATCCCTCCTGCCAGTGGCAAGGGCGGCGGGGGCTTGGCTTCTTGGCCCCCCAACCAGCCCGCCGGCACTGGCGCTCCGCCCTTCGACGCCAATACCCAAACCTTCCGCTGGGCCACCGGGTCGCCGTACTCGCTGCACACGCGCCCGTCTTCGGCAGCACTCCAGCCAACGCTCCGGAAGAACTTCAGCACATCCGCCACGGTGGGGCCGGGAGGCGCATCCACCAAGGCCCACTGGGCAGCCAAGCGGTGCAGCTCCTGGGCGAGATCCTGTAGTTGCAGGCCCACCCGCGACGGGCCTAGGGAGGTAGCCACCAACGTCAGGTCGCCTTCTCTCCCCGCTTCGCCTGCCTGAAAGTCTGGCCAGCCCCTCAGCAGCTCCGCCTCGCCACGCGCTCCCAGTACACCAGCGGCCCTGGCGTACGGGGCCAACGTGCTTCTCACCTCCACCACGCGCCAAGCGGTCTGAAGGAGTGGACGGGGGACCTCCCCTGGCGACCGGCGAGCCATGAGCTGCATAGCCACCTGCCAATCCTCAGGGTCCACGAGGGCGACTGCGTGGACGCGCCTCTCGTAGCCTTGTGACAGTACCTCCGCCCAAGTGCCCGCCAGGTCGATCGGCTCGAAGCCCTCCCCTGCCATACGGCGCTTGACCTCCACCTCGTCAGCCCTGGTGATCATGTCCGCCATCTCGTTGCTGTACGTCCTGATGTACGGTGCAGCGAGGACGCGGCAGTGGTACTTGGCCTCTACGTAGTTCAGCAGCCTCACCAAGTGCCTCGCCATCCGATTCTTCGGCCGGCGGGTTTCCACCCACCTCTGGACCGTCTGGTTGTCCCCCACGTAGATGATCAGCCGCTCTCTCCAGGCCTGCCCGCGGGCTACCGCAAAACCTACTATGCAGAACAGCTCCCCGAGCGCTATGATCACCCATTCCGCGGGTAACCCAGCGGCCACCTTCAACGCTTCCATATAGCCCGCCAACTCCTGTCTCGCGTAGACCTTGGCAGCCCAGTCGATCTGCCCCGCCACATCCAAGGTTGAGTCGCCACCGACCCATACCACTTGCTCCATGGTGCCGGGGATGGCCAACCGCTCCCGTGGCTCGAGCATGCCCATGAACGAGGAGAGGAAAGTGGCGCCCCACGTCTCTGGCCGCGCGACCATCGCCCGCAGCATGTCGCAGCTATCCCAGAACTCCTGCCAGGCGACTTCCTGCTCCTCCTCATCTCCCTTCGGCGTGGCCCGCGCAGTAGGCCCATGGGGCTGACACATCAGCGCGTCCAATGCCCCAAGCTCCGTGCCCAGTGCCTGGTTGACCGCCGCGAAGTGCGTCCCCAACCCGCGGAGCCGCTGCACCGTCTTCAGCCGCACCACCCGCTGACCAGGCTCGAGCTCCGCCTCCTGAAGAAGGTAGCTCATCTTCTGGATCTTGGGTTCTGGGAGCGTCGCGCGGTCGACCACCCGGCCCTCGGAGTCCTCCAGCTGGAAGAGCAAGCCCCAGATAAGCTTCTCGGTGCTGAACTCGCCCTCCTCCGCTAGCTTCTCCAGGTTGATTGAGCTATCGCCCAGGAGCAGCTTCGACATGGCGTCGAAGGTCCAGGCAGAGAGCCAGGGCCTCGCGCCCAGGGCCGGCTCCACCAAGACTCCGTCGTCGACCAGGACTTCGGACGAGTACGCGACTACGTCGTGGAGCTCCTCCGCTGGTGGGCGATGGGCTTGGTGAGCATCCTGCACGCCGCGTCCCCACGCTGCCCATTCACCCGGTGCACCGGTCCAACCGAACACCATCGTGAGGTAGAGCACCGTCGTCGGCTCGGCCCCGGCCAACCCCTGGAGGCTCACCGCCATGATGCGGAGGCCGGGCAGTTCGACCCACAAAAGCTTGAAAGCCGCCTGGAAATCCCGCTTCGCCAAGTAAACCCTCACCTTCGGACAACGGCATCTCCACCAGAGTATCGTCCTCGCGATCTCCCGGTGGGTGGGCAACTTCGCCGGGGGGTGGTTCAGCTTGTCGCATCCCGAGTTGGCGTCCCTCATGTCGTTGATGAAGCGGCCCTCGTCTGCGATCGTGCGATCTGGCCGCATCTTCGGGACCCGGCCCTGGGGTGACTTCATGATCCCCTCCAGCCCTGGATGGCTGGACGGGGCGGCCCAGGCTCGCCCCTTCCCGATGTCGTCCCAGATCTTCCGCCTGGCCTCCTCCTGGTGCTGCGCCGCTGACTGGTGAGGCTTGGCCCTGACCCTCGTGATCTCCCCGTCGTGCCTGACCTCCACCCCGTTCGACGCGACCCGCCTCAGGTACTCCAGGAGCTCCGGCTCCACCTTCCCCTCGAGGTAGCTGTCGTGCACGCCCTTGAAGTGGTCCCCCTGGTCCGACTTCCAGGCAGCTCGAAGGGCCGTTGACGCCTCCTGCCATCCCCCGTGAGTGTCCAGGAGCTCCGCACCTCGCAGAATCATGCGACCGAACGCTTCATCACTGTAACCGGGTTCGGAGCGAGCCGCCGTCCAGAAATTCAAAGCGTGCCAATCTGTGCCTGGGACCGCTCCTCCGACTCGGTCGCGTAGGTCGTCCAGCTGTGGGTTGGCGCCCTCCTCTTGGTCCTCATCGCCCTCGGAAATGTGCCCCGCCAACGTCGCCGAACAATTTGTTGACGGTGGGGGGGCTGTTCCCCCCCCCCCCGCGCTTCTGGGTCAGCGTGGCGCCCAGCTCCAAGGCCTCGTTAATCATAGCCCGGGTGATGGCGCTCAGCACCTTCTCAGGGTAGTGGCCCGCGTCTGACGTCCGCTTATGCTTCGTGACCGTGTCCACGCCCTTCAGCTCGACGTGCTTGTGCTGGTGGGTACATCGGCGGGCCACCTCCTGCAGATGTCGCACGCACGTGACCAACCACGATCGCTTTCTATACCGTTCGTCTCCTCCCACACCGTCCTGAGGCCCCAGGCCGTACTCGCACTGGTCCACTGGCACCACCAGGACGTCCTTCCGGCGCAGGATCTGGCGCCACCTGTCCAAGTCGTACGCCTTGGGGTACCGACCATCAGGTGCGGGGTGCTCCGCTGTCGGCAGTGCACCAGCGTCGGCGATGGTCTCGAACAAACGTCCAGCAAAGTTGGCCATGGCAGTTCCTTCGACCTCCCACGTTGGCCCGTCAGGTCGCCCAGCAGGAACCTCGAAGGTGCGAGTTCCGCCATTGCGCAGCATCCACGGGCAGAAGGTGCGGCACTCGAACCCAAGCCACCAAAGCAAGTACACGCACTGTCTGGCCTCCTCCAGTAGCGCCTCCTGCACCTCTTTGCGCCTGGTGTCGTGCTCCTCCTGCAAACCCTTGCCACGATCCGGGTCTGAGTACAACTCGACCGCTGGGCCGACTTCGACCCCGGCCTTCCGGAGCGAGTCCGACCAACCTTGGGTACCTGCCCAGACCTCCTTTGCCGTCAGTGCGCGTCCCTTCCAACAAGGCCGCCTTCCTCCTGTGGCCTGCCCGTGGCGCTCGTACCGCTTCCAGGCTGGGTTGCTCCAGTTGCCAAGGACCCTCCACCTCGGGTCTTCCCCGATGATGTCTTGCTCCCCGGCCTTCCGCTCACGCCCAGCCTCCCTTGCCGCCCGGCACCGCGGGCACCTCCTCGCCGCGTCTCCTGGTACCTTCGCCTCTTCATGCGTCGCGTCATCCAGGTAGACGTCCCAACCTGCAGCCAGTACCTCATGTGGCGGGTGCCCGCCCGTGAAGTCTCCCCGAAGTGTATCGGCATCCACCTGGGGAGGTACCAGTACCTGCAAATGGCCCTTGTAGAGTAACATCCACACGTCCCGCCCGCCAGCCTTCGGGTCGTACTTCACCCCTACGATGACCTCTAGTCGCGCTCGTCCCCAAGGATCGACGCGGACCACATGGATGGCCGTCTCCCGCAACGCGGTAGGCGGGAAGGCGGCAAGGGTGCGGTAGTCCTTGTCATGGCTCATGTGGAGGGTGTCGTGGCAGAACATTCTCACGTCCGACTCGGTGATGGGGATGTAAGCGTCGGGCGGCCCCATGAACGTGTCAGCCTGCTTTGCCTCTTCCCACATAGCAACACGCCACTGCTGCGCCAACTCCATCACCTCTGCCACGGACGGGTCGCCCCCGCCCTTGGAGTGCAGGTGAGCCGCCGCCGTGTTGATGAAGACACACTGCCTCTCCTCCGCCTCTCCAGCCTGGCACTCAGGTAGGTACTCCGCCAGCTCCTCGGTGACGGCCAGCTGGTCTCTGTAGTCAAGGATGTCCCAGATGCGCCCCTTGATATGAACTCGTCCGCGCCCCGGTTCCTCCGCTGGCCCCCACACCACTTTACCCGCATGCACTTCTGGACCCTCAAGTTCTCCCCCAACTCGTTCCACTCGTGACGCCAAGTAGGGCCGGGCCTGGCCCGCCAACTCCTCATCTCCAAGCTCCACAGCATCCTGCAGGATCTCCTCAATCGGGGTGATCTGCCCCCCAAGATACCCATCCAGCAAGCGACCATGACAATAGGATCGGAGACGGCTCGGCGCGTCAGAAACCACCTTAGCCTCCGGCGAGCTGCTGACCTGGTCCGCCATCGCCATGTGGACCTTGGCCACCTCCGGCACGTCCGCCGGCAACTCAGGCGGGTAAACGACCGCGGCCTGGCCCCCGTGGTCCCGCATCCAGCTCTCATCAGGACCCTGCACCAACTCCTGGAGCTCGCGCTCCTGGGTCGTGTACTCCATGCCCGCGTACTCCTCAGGCGGCTTGGCAGCTTCCTCCACCCTAGCGGTCCGGCAAGTTCCCGTAGCTCCTCCTCGCCGACCACCTCGCTGTGTTGCCTGGTCCTTCCCTTCTTGCACCTTCGCGGCCTGCTCCTTCTGAGCATCCGCACGGAGCTGCTTGATCTTGCCGAGCCGATCCTCGATCTTTATCTTCGGTCCCGTCTTAAGTCCTCCCCTCTTGATGTACTGTGCCTTCGCAGTCCAGTGTGCCCTGTCTGCGCTTTTGATACCTTCCGCATGGGACCGCTGACACGTGGTGGCCGTCTTAGAACATCCATCGTGGCACGCTGCATCCCAGCATTTGGGCTTCCCCTTGGAGTCGTTCGGCCCGTGTTTGACTGAGTCTGCAACCTCGGGCCCTGTCAGAGCCGAGAGGACCTCCGGCGGGAGTTTAACCTTGCTCGCTCCAGCCTTCAGGGCGCCTCCTCCTGCTCCTCCTCCCCCGCCTCCTGTCAGACCGCCAACCTTTTCTCCACCCCCACCACCTGAAGGGTGCTGGGGCAGAGCTCCCGCCGGGCGGCGCTCCTCGACCTCCTCAACTCCTCCCGCTGCAAGTGGTCGCAGCTGGGCACGGTGCGCGTTCTCCCCGTAGGCGTTGTCCGCAGTCTTGACCAGGCGTTCGAAGATAACCGTCTTGAAGTACCCGTCCGGGTCCTCCACTTCGAACGTGGTGGGCAGTGTCAGCAACGGTGGTCCCTCTGGTGTCGGCGTCCGTGCGGCGAAGATAAAATCCTCCTTCCTCATCAGCTCCTTGTTGCAGTAGCGCTGCACCTCCTTCACCTTCCATCGAAGCTCCTCCCACCACCGCCCGTTCAGCTCCTCCCAAGCATCCTGGACGAAACGGGCGGTGTACTTCCGCGGCTTCGCCTCGTGCTGCCGAATGAGGTAATCTAAGGCCTCGCTCCTCTCGTCCCAGTGCTCGGCCCCATACGCCAAACATACCGCCCATATGCCATTGCGGGCCTGCCGTGCCCACTTCAGCATATCCACAGGTTGCTTCGGGCGTGGCTCGATCTTGTACTCTGTCGTGGGTACGTAGTCATCGAACAACTCCTCCGGGCAAGTCACCCAATCGGCAACACTGAGCGCATGAGCAGCCAGTGTCTCGACCGACTTGCCACCCCATGACCCCGACGCGATGCCGAACGCGATCCGGTAGTTGATCAGGGTGGGCCAGCGGTGGTGCTTGAACAACGCCGAGGAATGCTCCGCCATACGCAAGAGCGCCTTGACGAGCGCCCGACCCAAGTCGTCCGGGCAGATGGCCACCCGGAACCTCCCGCATCCGCGCGCCGCCAGGACGAGGAGTTCGTGGTCCTTAGTGATCGACTGGAGGGTGCCCATCTTCCCCGCCGCTGCGTCTTCCGCCCGCTTGTTCGCGAGGTCGAGGTTGTACGCGATGTCCGCCATGACCTTGACCATCCCTTCGCTGCCCTTGTCCTCAGGGTCGCCAAGTGCCCCCGCTGACCTCCGAAACTTTTCCGACGGGCCATAGTCTTCCTCGTCGAAGCTCACCCGTGCTCTTCTCGCCGGGACCCCAAAGGTAGGACCAGCCCGATGTTCGAAAAGGTCCATGGGAGGTGGTGTGGGGTCATGGCCAGGTCGACCTGTCGGCGGGCCTCTGCCCAGCTCGGCCCGCACGGTACTGCCCCGCAAGTCCACTCCTTGTCTGCCCAGGTCTGTGGCTCGCCGCTTGGGTTCCCAACCTCGAGTGGACCCCTTCTCCTCCT
>CAUYUJ010015243.1:61006-68506 GCA_963575745.1 Prorocentrum cordatum
GTGACGCAACAAGCTGTCCCCAGCAAGGCTCCCAACAGAGAGCGGTGACGTAACACGCGCTTACCAGCGAGGCTCCGAATAACGAGCTGTGACGCAACAAGCAATTGAACTAGGGGAGTGCAGAGGGGGTGGCATCCGCAGGCCCTGGGTGACAGAAAGCGCGCGTAGCGTGCGGTCCGTTAGTTGGAAGGAATTAACAAGGGGGAGTTCGAGGGGGGTGGCAGCCGCAGCCCCGGGTTCAATGGCCCTTTGTCTTTGATTCTTTTTGAGTGAAGCGGCTCCCGGGCGGCTCCCATGACCTGTTTCTTTATATTTTTCTTGTGAATTGGCCAGAGAGCATCTTGAAAACCATCCTGAGCCATCTCAGGCCATCTTGAGCCATCTTGGAGGTCATCATGGGTTCTATGAAACCCTCTTGGCGTTATCTTGGGTCATCTTGGACGCTCCAACCCCTCAGGGAACGCCCCCTCCAGGTCCAGGGGAGGGGGCAAAGGGAGAGGGGAACCCCGTCCCCGAAGGGGGCACCCGGGCACCCGGGCCCGGCCACCGAAATCGGCGACCAACCTCACCTAACCCTTTAATCCGCTAGGACCCCTACAGAGGCAAGCTCTGATTGGGGAATATGTAGATCTGCGCACGTAGATGTGCATCGTAATGATACGCTTTGCCGCTCCGAGTGCTGGCGGCGCTGCGCCGGCTCCAGCGGCGGCGTTCATGCCGGCAACGCCAGCGCTGCCGCAGCCTCCCGCAGCGCCAGCGCCGCCACTGCCGGCGCCGGCATTCCTGCCGCCCCCCAGCCAGGCGCAGCCTGGCCCGCGTGGGCGGGGCCAATTGCGATCCGATCGGGCCGCTTCGATCGGTCGATTCTGGGCGGCTCCAGCCGATTCGGTTCCGATCTTCCAGCGATCCCGTGCGGCCCAATGCTTGCATGGCGCTTTCGTGCGTCTTGGCGCAGCCGATCCGATTCGATTTCGACTCCGTGCCGATGCAGCCCGATGCGACGCACATTCCGATTTGATCCGATTTCCCGATTCGATTGTGATTGACCTTGGTGAGCAGAGAACGGCTATTTCCACATCTCAATGGGTAACCGGTGTCTTCCCCGAGGACAGAAGGGGAGCACAGCTTTCGAACTCTTCCAGTCCAGAGGAGCGGATAGGGTGCCAGATTCTGCCGTTCGTTAAGCGGCCTCGGCCAGGGCGAGCACCGCAGACGTACTCTGGTGAGTACGTCTGGACCTCCCAGGATTTGATACGCAAGTTCCGAGAAGCGTTGCCGCGGGCGCGATCTGGCGATCGAAGGGCCGCCGATCGTTCAAGGTCGAACGATCCGCGCGATGCCAGAAACCAACGCTGGGGTCGTCACGAACCCGCCGTGTTCGCCCTGGCTTTGTCGACCCTGGCGCCCGGAGGGCAAAGGTCCCTTCCCAGCAACTGGCGCTCGGCGAGGGCTTCGGCCGCCCACCGCCGCTGCACTGCCCCGTCAAGTCATCTCGTGGCCTCTTCGCGGGCGAAGAACATGTCCGTATCCGCGGCCTCGCGGGCCGGGCCCATGGGCCGCGACCCCGCGGATGTTGGGCGATTGTTCGCGGATGCCCCGTGCGGAACGTGTCCGTGCGACCGCGTATCCTCGGGACCGCGCCCCAGAATCCAGACTGCGAGGGCGTGGATACGGATACATTCGCCGCTCGTGACCGTTGACATGGCCTGATCGTCAGCCTGGGAGAGCAAGGCGAAGAAGAGCAAGGGGCATAGACATTAATTTTTCGAAGGCCCGCACCGATTTTCTTGAATCGGCGCTGGACGCCCCTGCCTGGCGCGTGGAGCACGCCAGGAGAGGCGCCGGTGGCGCTGCCAGGGGGATCCAGCGCCGATCCAAGAAATCCGCGCGGGCTCCGACAGCTAATGTACATGTTTTTCGTTCTTCCTCTAGCAGGGGCCCCTCCCAGCAACCAGCTCTCGATGCGAGCTTCGAGCGGCAGCGCCATTGGCCCACTGAATTGTACCGCGCGGGCCTCCGACAGCTTACGTCTATGTTTCTTGCTCTGCCTCTAGTAAGGGCCCCCTCCCAGCAACCAGCTCTCGACCGGGGCTTCGACCAGCATCGCCAATGGCCCTGAACTGTCCCGCGCGGGCCTCACAGTTTATGTATATGTTTGTTGCTCTTTCTCTAGTAATGGCCCCTCCCATCAGCCACCGCTCGACGGGGGCTTCGACCGGCAGCGCCATTGCCCCACTGAGTTGTGCCCCACTGAGTTGTGCCGCGTGTACCTCTGACGGCTTATGTTTCGCTGTTCCCAACCATCTTGTGGTGTTGGGTCCTCGTTTTGAAGAGAGCGCCCCGCGTTCCTTCCTGCCTTCCTGTCCTCCTCCTCCCCCTCCTCCCGCTCCTCCCTCCACCCCACCCCCACCTCGTATACGTTTTGTAACCTTATAGGGAAGTCCGCCGAAGGCCCTAATGAATGCGTTCGCAAGCGGTTGCACCGCCATTTCGGCGCACCTTTCACACGTTTCGTGGACCCATAGCGGGCTCCATCGAAGGCCCCAGTGGCTGCGTTCGCATGCGGTTCCACCCCTCATTCGGCACACCCCTCACACGTTTCGTGGCCCCATAGGGAGCTCCGCCGAAGGCCCCAGCGGCTGCGTTCGCATGCAGTTCCACCGCCATTTCGGCACACCCCTCGCACGTTTCGTGGCCCCATAGCGGGCTCCATCGAAGTCCCCAGTGGCTGCGTTCGCATGCGGTTTCACCGCCATATCGGCACACCTTTCACACGCTTCGTGGCCCCATAGGGAGCTCCACCGAAGGCCCCAGCGGCTGCGTTCGCATGCAGTTCCACTCCCCATTCTGGCACACCCCTCGCACATTTCGTGGCCCTACAGTGAACTCCACCGGGTGCCCTAATGGATGCGTTCGCAAGCCGTTCCACCGCCATTTTGGCATACCCCTCACACGTTTCGCGGCCCCATAGGGAGCTCCGCCGAAGGCCCCAGTGGCTGCGTTTGCATGCGGTTTCACCGCCATATCGGCACACCCCTCACACGCTTCGTGGCCCCATAGGGAGCTCCACCAAAGGCCCCAGCGGCCGCGTTCGCATGCGGTTCCACCTCCATTTCGGCACACCCCTCGCATGTTTCGTGGCCCCCATAGGGAGCTCCTCCGAAGGCCCCAGTGGCTGCGTTTGCATGCGGTTCCACCCTCCATTTCGGCACACCCCTCACACGTTTCGTGGCCCCATAGGGAGCTCCATCGAAGGTTCCAGTGGCTGCGTTCGCATGCGATCGTTTCGTGGCCCCATAGGGAGCTCCGCCGAAGGCCCCAGTGGCTGCGTTTGCATGCGGTTTCACCGCCATATCGGCACACCCCTCACACGCTTCGTGGCCCCATGGCAGCGTTCGCATGCGGTTCCACCCCCCATTTCGGCACAACCCTCACACGTTTCGTGGTCCCACAGGGGGCTCCGCCAAAAGACCCAGTGGCTGCGTTCGCATGCGGTTCCACCCTCCATTTCGGCACACCCCTCGCACGTTTCGCGGCCCCATGGGGAGCTCCGCCGAAGGCCCCAGTGGCTGCGTTCGCATGCGGTTCCACCCTCCATTTCGGCACACCCCTCAAACGTTTCGTGGCCCCCATCGGGAGCCCCACCGAAGGCCCCAGCGGCTGCGTTCGCATGTGGCTAGGGAGCTCCACCGAAGGAAATCAACACAACTCCGGTATTCACAATTGCACATGGTTGGGTCCTTCGCCAGGATAATATTTGGTTCTTCCTGTTGCAACGACCCCTCCCAGCAGCTAGCTCTCGACGGGAGCTTCGAACGGCAGCGCCATGTCCCCCTGTCCACGAGTGCCGCAGTTTTTTGGGGCTCCAGCCATTTTGGCAGAGCCTTTTTCGGAGCCGCGCCGTGGCGACTCGTGACCTAACACAGACAGCCATGGCGGCACGGCGGCTCCTGGCGGCCCTGGCCGGGTTGGCGGCCTGCGCCCTGGTGGCGAGGGCCAGCTCCGAGGACGGCGTCGAGGAGGACGGGTACGAATTCAGCTTCGGCGAGGATCGGAGGGCAGCCACTGTGCACCTGCACCAGTTCTGGCCAGGCCGATCCTGGACTCAGGATGGGCGTGCGTGCGTGCGTGCGTGCGTGCGTGCGTGCGTGTATGCGTGCGTGTGCGTGTGTGTGTGTGTGTGTGTGTGTGTGTGTGTGTGTGTTTGTGTGTGTGTGTGTGTGCGCGCGCGCGCGTGCGCGTGCGCGCGTGCGCGCGTGCGCGTGTGTGTGTGTGTGTGTGTGTGTGTGCGTGTGTGTGTGTTTGTGTGTGTGTGTGTGTGTGTGTGTGTGTGTGTGTGTTTGGTGTGTGTGTGTGTGGCGTGTGCGTGCGTGCGTGCGTGCGTGCTGCGTGCGTGCGTTGCGTGCGTGCGTGCGTGTGTGCGTGTGTGCGTGCTATGTGTGTGTGTGTGTGTGTGTGTGTGTGTGTGTGTGCGTGCGTGCGTGCGTTGCGTGCCGTGCGTGCTGGCGTGCGTGTGTGTGTGTGTGTGTGTGTGTGTGCGGCGGTGCGCGTGCGCCGTGCCGCGTGCGCTTGCGTGTGTCTGTGCGGCAGCGCGTGTGTGTGTGTGTGTGTGTGTTGTGTGTGTGGTGTGTGTGTGTGTGTGAGTGTGTGTGCGTGCGTGCGTGCGTCGTGCGTGCGTGCTGTGCGTGTGTGTGGTGTGTGTGTGTGTGTGTGCGTGTGTGCGTGTGTGTGGTGTGTGTGTGTTGTGTGTGTGTGTGTGGTGTGTGTATGTGGTGCGTGTGGTGTGTGTGTGTGTGTGTGTGTGGTGTGTGGTGTGTGTGTGTGTGTGTGTGTGTGTGTGTGTGTGTGCGTGCGTGCGTGCGTGCGTGAGTGCGTGCGTTGGTATGTGTGTGTGTGTGTGTGTGTGTGTGTGTCGTGGAACCCCTGTGTCCAAGGGGCGGCCGATCGGGTAGTCAGGACGGGCATGGTGTAGATTGCCATTTGGAGGGGGCCAGCGATCGGCATATGGGGCGCTGGCCAACGAAGACCCCCATATGCCAAGGTGCAAGCGTACCTCCATGTACATAGTTTTGTATGCCTTGGATCAGGCATGGGAAGGGGAGAGGGGAGTGCACCAGTGGTTCGACGACATCCCGTTCCATCATTTACAAGTCTGTGTGTGTGCCTCCTCGTTCGCGAGGAGGTGGGCATTCTATTCGCAAGACCCGCGAATGCCCGAGAACCGCCTTCGGCGGCCGCTTTACCTAACTTTACAGCTTTACCGAACTTGACAACTTTACCGATCTTTACAAATTTACATCAAGTTGCACGAGAGCGTGTCGTGCCACCATGGATTGGGAGCGAGGGGCCCGAAGGGGGAACGGCCGGGGGAGAAATCAGGAGGCGGGGGGTAAGAGAGGATGTGTGTGTGTGTTGATCATGCTCTGCCGTGTTTACTGCGACTGCCACGTTGCACCCGCACACTGGCACGAAATTGCCACGAAAACTCTCAGGACCAGGCGCGGGCCAAGAGGAGAGGCGGTGCGGGGTAGGGAAAATGGGGTGCGCGGGGTGGACGGTCCGGAGGAAAAGGGGGCGGGCGAGACTGGGGAGAGGCCCGCGCCGCACTTTGGATGTGTCACGGAATACCCGCTCGGGCGCGTCACGGTTTCTGCCGGGCGCTGGCCTTCGCCGTCGTGCAGCCGCTGTTGGGAAAGCTCGTGCTCCTGTGGGCTTGTCTTAATTCCATTGGGCGAAGGGGGCACCAGGGGGTTGGGCGGAGGCGGGGTCGCAGGAAAAAGATTGAGGTCCCCACAGCTTGCGTCGATCGGCCCGGACGGCCGGATGGTAAGTGACTCGGGAGATGCCAGCCCATCCTCCGCGTTTTTGTCCGCTCGGCGACTGGCTGGGCCTGGCTGGATGTGTGAAGGGCAGAGGGGGCTGTTGTGCACGCTGTTCTCCCTCGTCTTCTCCCTCCCTCCTTCCCTCTCCCTCCCTCCCTCCTTCCCTCCCTCTCTCTTGCCTTCTCTTGCCCCTGCCCTGTCCAGAGACGGGGGTTCAAAGAAGTTTCCGTTTCTGGGGGGACCGAGCCCAGGGCTATTGCTGGAGTTTGTGCTGAACAGTGTCACGCATGGATCGGTCAGGCATGATCTATCCCAAATCGTGGAATTGCGTATCCAGGAGTTTAGGTACAGGAGCTGCTGGATAGATTCGTCGGGAATTCAAGGGGGTACCAGGCAAGGGAAAAGTAACGTTCCCCCCCTCCCCCTCTCCGTCCGGCATTCGGGTCGCGTGGGAGGGTCCAGGGTCGGGCACTGGCGCCGGCCGAGATGTTGGCCAGGGCGCGCCGGGGCTCTCCGCGGGCCGTTCTCGCGGCCGCTGGGCGTCCATGACTATCGCCAGGTGAGGGAAGGGGCTCGGCGCGGATGGCCGGGGTACGGGGGCCTGGGGCACACGAAGAATACATCGGATGGCAGGGCCCGGGCTCATTGAAGGGCGCGGGGAAGCCAGTGATCTTCCAGTCGGCCGGAGGCGCGAGGTTCGACCGCATTTCCGTTCCACCATTCTGAAGCCAGTAGCTGGGGAATGACCGCCATCGGGACTGCGCCCATGTGTCGTGGAACCCCTGTGTCCAAGGGGCGGCCGATCGGGTAGTCAGGACGGGCATGGTGTAGATTGCCATTTGGAGGGGGCCAGCGATTGAAGACCCCCATATGCCAAGGTGCAAGCGTACCTCCATGTATACAGTTCCGAAGTTCCCAACCCTCCTGCGTTGGGTTCTCGTTTTGAATAGAGCACTGCTCGCGCGAACCTTGCCACCCCCGCCGTCCCTCTCTTCCCCCCTGCCTTCGCTCGTCGCTGCGTGCCAGCTGGGGGGCTGCGATCTGTGAAACTGTCGCCACTTTCGAGGCCTGCTGGGGGGCCCAGCACAGTGGGTACCCACGGCGGACTCAAATTGACCTCGCCATCCCTGGGGGGCTGCGATCTGTGAAACTGTCGCCACTTTCGAGGCCTGCTGGGGGGCCCAGCACAGTGGGTACCCACCGCGGACTCAAATTGGACCTCGCCATCCCTGGGGGGCTGCGATCTGTGAAACTGTCGCCACTTTCGAGGCCTGCTGGGGGGCCCAGCACAGTGGGTACCACGGCGGACTCAAATTAGACCTCGCCATCCCTGGGGGGCTGCGATCTGTGAAACTGTCGCCACTTTCGAGGCCTGCTGGGGGGCCCAGCACAGTGACGCCACGGGCGGACCCAAATTAGACCTCGCCATCCCTGGGGGGCTGCGATCTGTGAAACTGTCGCCACTTTCGAGGCCTGCTGGGGGGCCCAGCACAGTGACGCCACGGGCGGATTCAAATTAGACCTCGCCATCCCTGGGGGGCTGCGATCTGTGAAACTGTCGCCACTTTCGAGGCCTGCTGGGGGGCCCAGCACAGTGACCCACGGCAGATTCAAATTGGACCTCGCCATCCCTGGGGGGCTGCGATCTGTGAAACTGTCGCCATTTCGAGGCCTGCTG